>OY987226.1:30670423-30860423 GCA_963920705.1 Odiellus spinosus
ATCTTTGCGTTCCCGGGGATTTTTTTTAATTCCATCGGGTATATTTAAGCAAAGATTCTTGTCCCAATGGACCGAATCCTAAACCTGGATAGGTGCGGGTTTTTCGGTCGAATGGGACAGTCCCATTGGACCGAATCCGCCAAAGTGCGGAGTATTCGGTCGAATGGGAATGCGTTCGGTCCATTGGGATTCGGTGCAATGGAACTGAAGCGGAAAAAACTATATATATAAATATATATACGAAATGCCATCCACAAGGTCAAAGGCCAAAGGCTATTAAAAAGAACGTCGCTAGCTTTCAACGGATCGCTCCCTGGACTAGACTGGTCAGGAAGACGACAAGTACAGAGGAAACAAAAAGTACTTGGTCGGCATATTCTCGGACCTCAACGAGTCTCGAGTTTGTTTAATTAAAATAGTAATCGGGTTGTTTGACGCCTCGCATAATTCAATCGCGTCGAGAAAGTATACGAACGGTCCCGGTAAAACGACGAAAGTGCGTATGTGCGACGGTGTTTGAAAGAGAGAGTGAGAGCGAATGAATCGGTGATGTACTATGGTGTTTTCTTTTAATTTCGTATATAATATTTTGGAGGGATTTTAAATTGTTTGTCGGGATTACTCGATTAAGGGGAAAGGTTAACTTTAAATTGGGTACTCAGATTATCAGTTGGTTAGATTGTTTGATAAGTTACATATTAAAATATTTTGCTTGGATATTTATATCGGACCATTTATTTCTTATCATCCCCTATACCGAGATTACCCGGTGAACACTTTTAACGTGAAGCCTTGTTTTATGTTAGCGCTAGGGGAAACCGACAAGTAAGTCCTTGAAAGAGAACGGTATCGAAATTTGCGTGACAATATATTATATTTTTTTTAAACCAAGAAACAAGAAGTCGCGTATGACTAAGCCAAGCAATTCCTAAAAAACTTTAAAAGCATGGAGGATTCCAAACATTAAAAAAAACATAGAGGATGGCAAACAAAAACAAGATGGTTAAGCCCATAGGAATAGCTAGACCCATGACATTGTAAAAGAGGCTGAAATGAATGATGCTATAGTAGGGGCTTGTTATGCATGCATAATCCTCTTTGAGCAATTTGAATGGCGTTTCGAGATTCCCTTAAACACGAAGTTGCGTAAAGTTTTTCAAATCATGCTTTTCAAATCATGTTTATCAAATCATGTTTTTCAAATCATGTTTTTCAAATCATGTTTTTCAACTTGGCTACCTGTGAACGCGTCTTCATATCTAATCTTTATTAATTTATCTTGGATACCCGTGTGAACGCGTTTATATCTAGTCCTTTTTATTTATCTTGGATACCCGTGTGAAAGCGACTTTATATCTAATCGTTATTAATTTATCTTGGATACCCGTGTGTACGCGGCTTTATATCTAATCTTAATTTTTCTTTGATTGCAGTCTGAACGCGGATTTATATCTAATCTTTATTAATTTATCTTGGATGCCCGTGTGAACGCGGCTTTATATCTTATATTTATCCATTTTTAATTTAGATATACGTGCGAACGGGCATTTATATATTATCTTTGTCATTTTAACTTGGATACTCGTGCGAACGAGCCTTTATATCTATTCTATATTATATCAAAAATTTCTTTGCGAACAAAGACCCAGAAGGACATGTTATGGCCTTGAATGTCTGACAGATATTTAATTTTCTTTTAAAACATTAAATTTAAATACAATTAAATTTTCTTTTAAAACATGAAATTTAAATATAATTAGATTTTCTTTTAAAACGAAATTTAAATATAATCACAATCTGGCACGATTTAGAGTTTCAAATTTCAAAACAACTTCATTTTATTCACTCGGAAATATTTAAGAAAAAACATAACAGACGATTTTCTCCCATTGACGCTTAACATTAAATTTCGCTTAAATATTTTTCAGGGAAAACGTGTATTGAACTGTTATTTTTCAGTATAACGCGAGTCCACTTTTTGTTTTCTTAATTTAACCCGAATTTCCACGACTCACAATTGAACGGATCGTTAAAAATACTCGCCGGTTTATTGGAATGGGTATATGATAAAGGGAAATGTGTTTTTTAAAGCCCGTTTAAAGTCACCTTCTTTTCTAACTTAGCAGACGACGCAAACCATAACAATTTGTACTTTCAAAGCTATATTGCGCGCGCGAGGGAAGAGAATTTCAAAGCGAAGAATTTTAGAGCGGATAAGGTTTTTAAATAAATTGTAATACTTTCGTTTTTCTTTTCATTAAAACCGTACAATTTAAATGATGATTTCCACAAGGGACCACTAATTAGTTATTAGGAGTTATAATAAAACATTATCCATGGATTTGGTTTGTTCGTTTGCAACCTAAATTAAAATATGGGGAATTTTTTTCCCTTTAAATTCCTTGTATAAGCATTCATAAGCTAACATGAACGAATTGCCTCGACTAAAATCGAGGAGTTATAATAAAACATTATCCATGGATTAGGTTTGTTCGTTTGCAACCTAAATTAAAAAATGGGGATTTTTTATTCCCTTTAAATTCCTTGTATAAGCATTCATAAGCTAACATGAACGAATTGCCTCGACTAAAGTCGAGGAGTTGTAATAAAACATTATCCATGGATTAGGTTTGTTCGTTTGCAACCTAGATTAAAAATTAAAATATGAGGAATTTTTTCCCTTTAAATTCCTTGTATAAGCATTCATAAGCTAACATGAACGAATTGCCTCGACTAAAGTCGAGAAGTTGTAATAAAACATTATCCATGGATTAGGTTTGTTCGTTTGCAACCTAGATTAAAAATTAAAATATGAGGAATTTTTTCCCTTTAAATTCCTTGTATAAGCATTCATAAGCTAACATGAACGAATTGCCTCGACTAAAGTCGAGGAGTTGTAATAAAACATTATCCAATTTAGGTATGAGATCAGATCATAGAACTTTGATTCTATGCCTAAAGCCAAAGCTAAATTAAGTCAATTTTTCTGTCGAACGAAAAGTTTCGTTTTGTTTGACACGCAATCCCTGAAAAATAATTAAGCGAAATTTATTGTTAAGCGTCAATGGGAGAAAATCGTCTGTTATGTTTTTTCTTAAATATTTCCGAGTGAATAAAATCAGTTGTTTTGAAATTTGAAACTCTAAATCGTGCCAGATTGTGATTATATTTAAATTTCGTTTTAAAAGAAAATCTAATTATATTTAAATTTCATGTTTTAAAAGAAAATTTAATTGTATTTAAATTTAATGTTTTAAAAGAAAATTAAATATCTGTCACTTCAGACATTCAAGGCCATAACATGTCCTTCTGGGTCTTTGTTCGCAAAGACATTTTTGATATAATATCTGTCACTTCAGACATTCAAGGCCATAACATGTCCTTCTGGGTCTTTGTTCGCAAAGACATTTTTGATATAATATCTGTCATTTCAGTCTAATATATATAAGTGTTAACTTATATATTAAAAGACTAGCCCTTTAAAAAGTGATTCAGTCAAATCTCTACATTTTTACCATTGCCCTTTAAACCCAATTAAAATTAATCTTTTCATAATTTTTGATGTTAATAGCTGCGGCAGCCGCACTTGATTCAGTCAAATCTCTACATTTTTACCAGTGCCCTTTAATCCCAATTAAAATTAATTTTTTCATAATTTTTGATGTTAATACTTCCGGCAGCCGCACTTGATTCAGTCAAATCTCTACATTTTTACCATTGCCCTTTAAACCCAATTAAAATTAATTTTTTTCACAAATTTTGATGTTAATAGCTAGGGTAGCCTCACTTGATTCAGTCAGATCTCTACATTTTTACCAGTGCCCTTTAAACCCAATTAAAATTAATTTTTTCACAATTTTTGATGTTAATAGCTGGGACAGCCGCACTTGATTCAGTCAAATCTCTACATTTTTACCAGTGCCCTTTAATCCCAATTAAAATTAATTTTTTCATAATTTTTGATGTTAATACTTCCGGCAGCCGCACTTGATTCAGTCAAATCTCTACATTTTTACCATTGCCCTTTAAACCCAATTAAAATTAATTTTTTTCACAAATTTTGATGTTCATAGCTGGGGCAGCATCACTTGATTCAGTCAGATCTCTACATTTTTACCATTGCCCTTTAAACCCAATTAAAATTAATTTTTTCACAATTTTTGATGTTAATAGCTGGGACAGCATCACTTGATTCAGTCAGATCTCTACATTTTTACCATTGCCCTTTAATCCCAATTAAAATTAATTTTTTCATAATTTTAGATGTTAATACTTTCGGCAGCCGCACTTGATTCAGTCAAATCTCTACATTTTTACCATTGCCCTTTAAACCCAATTAAAATTAATTTCTTCATTTTTTATGTTAATAGCTGCGGCAGCTGCACTTCTTTCAGTCAAATTTCTACATTTTTACCATTGCCCATTTTTGATGTTAATACCTCTGGCAGCCCCAAAGCGAGACACTGAAATCTCTAAATTTTCCCCATTGCCCTTTAAACCAAATTTAAATTAATTTTTTGATCAATTTTGATGTTAATACCTCCGGCAGCCGCAGTAAAATCTTTATATTTTCCCCATTGCCCTTTAAACAAAATTAAAATAAATTTTTTGATCAATTTTGATGTTAATACCTCCGACAGCCGCAGTGAAATCTTTATATTTTCCCCATTGCCCTTTAAACCAAATTTAAATTAATTTTTTCATCAATTTTGATGTTAATACCTCCGACAGCCGCAGCGAAATCTTAATATTTTCCCCCATTGCCCTTTAAACCAAATTTAAATTAATTTTTTCATGAATTTTGATGTTAATACCTCCGACAGCCGCAGTGAAATCTTTATAATTTTCCATTATCCTTTAAACTAAATTCCAATTAATTTTTTCATTATTTTTGATGTTAATACCTTCCTTATTGCCGTTCGGAATGGCAAGTCGTTCGGAATTTCACTCATTTTTAAAAAGGAGAATACTTTTAAGGCGGAGAAATTGAAACTTAATGTTATTCTATGGGATTTAGATTTTTTGTAGGAGACTTACCTTTCAGATTTATTTTCTAATGATTCCAGATATTTTTCGGGCTTTATTTTAAGACTAATTTTATAATTTTACACCGATTAGTTTGGCCACAATCTATCTATAAAAACGGCAAAAATATGAAGGAGGAGAAATTAAGTCATTAGCGTTCAATACCCATAGCCTCCAAACCTAGCGCGTGAATTTAAAAAGCTAAAGAAAACCTAAGCCTAATTTGTCAAATAAGGCTTAGGTTTTTGCCTTTAATTTTTCGTCCGTTTTCATAAATAGATTGTGGGCCAACTAATTGGTGTAAAATTATGAAATTAGTCTTAAAATAAAGCTTGAAACTTAATTCATACCACACGGAAAATTCAAGTCTGAAAAATATCTGAAAGTATTAGAAAATAAATCTGAAAGGTAAGCCACTTTCAACAAGACGGTCAAGCCCATAGGAATAGCTAGACCCATGACATTGTAAAAGAGGCTGAAAAGAATTATGCTATATCAGGGGCTTGTTATGCATGCATAAACCTCTTTGAACAATTTGCATGGCGTTTCGAGATTCCTTTAAACACGAAGTTGCGTAAAGTTTTTCAAATCATGTTTGTCAAATCATGTTTATCAAATCATATTTGTCAAATCATGTTTGTCAAATCATTTTTGTCAAATCATTTTTGTCAAATCATGTTTGTCAAATCATGTTTTTCAACTTGGCTACCTGTGAACGCGTCTTCATATCTAATCTTTATTAATTTATCTTCGATACCCGTGTGAATACGTCTTTATATCTAATCTTTATTAATTTATCTTGGATACCCGTGTGAACGCGTTTATATCTAGTCCTTTTTAATTTATCTTGGATACCCGTGTGAAAGCGGCTTTATATCTAATCTTTATTAATTTTTCTTGGATACCCGTGTGTACGCGGCTTTATATCTAATCTTAATTTTTCTTTGATAGCCGTCTGAACGCGGATTTATATCTAATCTTTATTAATTTATCTTGGATGCCCGTGTGAACGCGGCTTTATATCTTATATTCATTCATTTTTAATTTAGATACCCGTGCGAACGGGCATTTATATATTATCTTTGTCATTTTAACTTGGATACTCATGCGAACGAGCCTTTATATCTATTCTATATTAAGTCATTTTATCTTGGATACCCTGTGAACACGCCTTTATATCTAATCTTTATTAATTTTTACCTTGGATACCCGTGAAAACTCACCTTAATATCTAAAATTTATTAATTCATTTTATCTTGGACACCCGTGAAAACACGCCTTTATCCAATCAAACTACTAGAAAATATTGAATATCTTCAAAAATATCTTTTATATTAAATTTATGTTTCAGCAACATTGGTTTTTAGATTAAGTTAAATCATTTAATCAGTTTTAATTTCAATTTAATGGAATATTACGCTTCAATTCAGTAAAAGCTATAACCTCAGAAGGCTAAAATAGACTCGAATCCAAAAGATACTATATAAGGCGTTCGTTTATCATTATAAACTTAAGCCGACTACACATTACACCGTTTTGGGAGCGTGCGCGTCGTGGCGCACCGGGCCGTTTTGACGCCATCAACGTCGATGGTAGGTACGTCGCGCCCCGCAACGGGATGAGAGTTCACATTTTCGCGTCTGCTTTCTGCTCAAAAATGGATTCGGATTCTGAAAACGACGACTTGGCTCTTGCCATAATTTTAACTAGAAGAGGCAGAAAGCGCAAAAATAGGAATGTGTGGCTTCATCCATACTTAACAAGGCGAAAAAGGCTTTCGGAATTTAATAATTTACTGATTGAATTTAGAATAGAAAATCAAAATTTTTATTTCCAATATTTTCGTATGTATCCCGCCACAATGGATCATCTGCTAAGTCTAGTGGGCCCTAAGCTCAAGAAAATTCATACTCAATTTCGTGAACCTATTTCTGAAAAAGAGCGTCTAGCAATAACGTTAAGGTGAGCCAAAATATATTGTATACTTATATAATTCAAAAGATCCATCATAACAAAGTTTGATTAATGTTTGAAATAGATATTTGGCTACCGAAGATAGCATGCAGACTGTATCATTCAATATGAGAGTCGGAAGATCCACTACTTCACAAATTATCAGAGAAACATGCAGGGCTCTATGGGATGCGCTACAGCGCGAATATCTTCCTCAACCATCTCTTGCCAAGTTTTCTTCAATTAGTAAACACTTTTGGCACAAGTGGCAGTATCCAAATTGTTTGGGTGCCATCGACGGTAAACACATTCGAATTCAGGTAATCTTTATAGCACTATCTTTACACTAGATTCTTTGAAACCATTTTTAATCGTTTTCAAAAGGTGTGAAAGTAAAACCTCTTGGTCAAAAAATGGAATAAGTCGCTTGAAAAGTAGATCTGAACATTGTAAACGGGTTGAAAAAGGTTTCATGGAGCTTATATCTAGCCTTCACTAATATACAATCGAGTTTTGAGTGTTAGTTCCATCTTAAACAAGCAACACTTAAAAAGATTAATTTGAGATTGTTTTTCAGGCCCCCCACAACTCTGGCAGTGATTTTTTCAATTACAAAAAGTACTTCAGCATAGTTCTGTTGGCTATTTCTGACGCTCAATACAGACTAGTCACTGTGGATATTGGCGATAGCGGACACCATAGTGATTCAGGAATATTAACAAATTCTACGTTTTGGAAAGCCCTGACAGCTAACAAAGTAGAGATTCCTCCACCCGCACCTTTACCTGGAACAAACGAAGTCATACCTCATATGCTCATAGGAGATGGTGGCTTTCCACTCAACAAATAAATTATAATATATTATATAATTAGTATATGTTATTGTACAATAATTATCAATCATAATTCTATAGTTTTTTGATGCGTCCTTATAACCGCCCAAATTTACCAAAAGAGCAAAAGATTTTCAATTATAGATTATCACGGGCAAGGCGAATACTGGAGAACACGTTTGGAATTTTAGCAGCAAGGTGTGGAATAAATAATATTTGTACATTATAAACATTTTTACACCACGTATAATTAATCCTTTAGGTGGAGAATCCTTCTTCGACCCATTATTGCGTCGGAAGAAACCACATTGGAAGTAGTGAAAGCCATATGTGTTCTCCATAACTACCTCAGGGAAATTGTTTTAAACAAAGAGTCTAAATGTGAAAATAAATACTGCCCCCCTAATTTTGTAGATAGGGAACATCAAGATGGAAAAATCATTCCTGGGGAATGGAGACTGGAGACTTGTGTAGATAACGTAGCTAACATGAGAAAATTAGGTCGTCAGAGTGCTAGAAATTATACCAGGCAAAGCGAACAAATTCGTGTGAAACTAACAAACTTTTTCAATTCTGAAATTGGTAGTGTATATTGGCAAGATTTTCAAATATGAAGTTCGAAAAATTTTATTAACAATAAAATGAATTAACAATAAAATGAAGATGATGTGATGTGAAAGTATGCATTAAAATTGACAAATAATTTCATTCAGAACCATATTCTAGTTCAAACAATATGTCTTCAATTTTTTTCGAGCTAAACCCTGTTTTTTCGGTTCCAACGCCTCTATTCGAGAAACCAATGACATGCAATATAGCCCAACTGATGACTGGGTTTTATATTCGCCTGGATTTTTTTTCTGTCCGCAATATTCTTTAGAATTTCCAGTTCTAAATCTTCCTTTTTTCTTTTTGTATTTGGTTGCCTCTTAACTGGTTTGCTTTCATCCAACGAGCTTTCATCTCTGAAATTATTTCAGTTTTATTGAATGCGAAAAGTGGCTATTACAATCCACAAGGCTTTTAGAGGAAGCAGATAAAGAAAAAGAATTTAGTTTAGTTAGCAAGTATCATAGATGTCACAAGCAATCAAGCATAAGTTTTTTGTGTTTAATCTTTTTTCCATAATATTCCTAACAGATAATTATTAATTAGTTAAATTCCTCTAAAATCCTTGCTATAATTATAGAAATATAAGCAATAAATTACTTAAATCCAGAAGATTGACCATCAGTAAACGCTTCACCATCACAGCTAAGTTCTAGATCTGGTGGGATTATAAATCCTGAAGCCCCAGATGTTTCATTGTCAGTTACATCACCTCCACCTTCAGATAGTTCCGAATGCGTGTTTTCATCAGTTGAATTGTCTCGGTAGTTGGAAATGGTACTAGAAAAGTGAAAAGAAAGTTAACATACTTTTCGAGAATTTCAGAAGCCAGTTTATAACCTTTTGTGCTTTATATGATCATTCAAGAAGCTCAACTGGGAATACAAGGACCATTTTTGCGAGGCAATAGCCTCTGACCCTGTAGGCAAATTTGCCATCTTCTTTTCCCTTGTGTAACGATCTCTTATCGTTTTCCACCTTTTTTTTGACTCGGCCTCTACGGGAATAAAATTTGTATTTTAACTTGATTAAGAATTAGGTTATATTGAAAGAAAACCTTGGTTATTTCTTGAATGTGTGTACCGCATAATTCCCTTTATTTGCACAATATTTAGGAATAGTCAAGGCTTCGCAAAATAAGCTCTCTTGTATGAGTTTATACTAAAAACAAAAGATAACTAACCTGTTGATAACAGCTCCATGGAAATATCTCTCCATAATCCTTCTTTCTTTTTAAAATCTTTGAAATCTGCTCTACGCAAATCGTAAATTTGGGGCCTTCTTCTAACGGCTTCAATGAGTCTTTCGTCAAAATCCGCCATTTCAATTTCAGTCTAGTGTAGATTCCCCCCATTTCACCCAAAATATTTCCCCCAATTACCATTTCGCCCAATCCCATTTTACCCAATTCCCATTTCTCTATGTACATTTCACCCAATTCCCATTTCACCCAAATCCCATTTCGCCCAAATAAATTTCTCCTAAAACGACTGAAAAATAATATTTACATGAATAGATTTTATTTTTTTATTTGGTTCCTTCTACGTCCTTAATTAATTCGGCCCTAACTTCATGATATATCTGAAATTTATTATATGAAGCGTATTTTTATTTACAAAAGTTGTAAACCTAACCTAACCTAACCTAAACTTCATTCGTTGAAATCCCAATAATCTATAAAAAAATTGTAGGCTATAATCCCTGGTTGAAAGTGACATAGGGGTAAACGGGAATTGTGGCTAACGCGATTGGGTGAAACGAGAAATAATTTTTTTGGGTAAAAGATAATCATTGCCAAATCCTATTTTGGGTAAAATGGGGGGACACCCTAGTGGAGTCGGGATTTTTTTACGAAGTGAAGAAAAAAAAAACGACACGCACGCCGCCAAAGCTCGGAATTCGAAGCTTTGGCGTTTCGCGACGTTTCCTTCGCGCCGAGGTGACGGCGTAGCATTTTGAGAGCGTTTTGACGGCGTTTGGAAAACGTTGCGCCGCGCCACGACGCGCACGCTCCCAAAACGGTGTAATGTGTAGTAGGCTTTAAGCTTACTACACATTACAGCGTTTTGAGAGCGTGCGTGACGCGAGGTGGCGCGGCGTTTTGATGGCGTCACCGCTGGTGATACGTACGTCGCGCCACCCAACGGTGTGAAAGTTCACATTATCGCGTTAAGCATCGTGGTCAATAAAATTTTTGAAGCTTATACCATTTTCAGTCAAGGCGTAACTAGCCGGTTTGATCAGATTTAACAGGGGTTTAATGACAATTAACTTTATGTTTATTGAACTGAGAAGGCTATGGATACCTCAGTTAAATCTGGTTAAACCAGGATTAATTACTCTTCGTGTGAAGAGGGTATTACACTTTTCCAAGAGAAGCTTATATCAAATTCATTTAGAAATGCGCTTTTCTGTCACCTCAAGCTAGATAACCTGGTTTAGTAAAGCAAAGCTAGATTTAAGCTTCAACATAGACTTTCCACTAGCCAAGCAGTCACTTTCTGTGTCTCGAAAGATTGAATGTGATAATATGGTAACCAAGGCTTAGTGGACTAGCTGTATAATATATTGTAACTGTAAATAATAAATTGGCGAAACTAACCTACTGTACATAATTCTGAACCAATGATAGTCCACAAAACCTACTTCTTTTTGAAATCTTAGAAATCTGGTTATTTTCGATCCTAAATTGCCGATTTTTTACGTACCGACTTTAATTGTCGAATCTGCCATTTTTACCATGAAACGGAGTTAAAACGTCACGCACGCTCTCAAAAGCTCGGAATTCCGAACTCTCGCGTTTTGAAGCGTTTCGTTGACGGCGTGTCGATGGCGTAGCGTTTTAGAAGCGTTTCAGCGACGTTTCACAAACGCCGCGCCGCGTCACGTCACGCATGCTCTCAAAACGGTGTAATGTGTAGTAGGCTTTAGAAGCGAGTAACGGTTGCTGCTCTTCAATGAGCTGAAGTGGATATACGTTTTCAGCAAGGTAGAAGCTAATAACTGTATATCTAATAATTTTATTGGAGAATGAAGCGCCGTGGGACGACGTCTTCTTCCGACGTCACACACAGACAGAACCTCTCCGTACACTAAAAGTTCAGTCGGAGAGGTAAGAAGACGAAAATTTTTCCGATTCGATGACGTAAAAGACGGAAGCTCTCCGTGAACTAAAAGTTCACTTGGAGAGGTAAGAGGACGAACGATTTTTCTATTCGATGACGTATTTCGTCTTCTTGTACAACGCGAACGCGAACGCCCACGCGAACGCGAACGCCCACGCCCACGCGAACGCGAACGCCGCAGGGAATACAGTACCTAGACCCCACTAGGGTTGGGTCTAGCTAAAAAACCAAATCCCATAGAATAACATTACGAATTGGCCATGACCGAAACTAGCAAAAAAGCCAATTATGGTTCAACTTCAAAATTAATTTTAAAATACTTAGACTAAATATTAATTAATGAAACTTGAAAAGTTCAACATTCGAACCTTGGTCTACCATTTAAAAGTGATTATAACTGTAACAAATAATTGCTCTTTTAGTTCTGCGATGCAAGGGATTTAGATTTTTTGAAAGAGACTTACCTTTCAGATTTATTTTCTAATGCTTCCAAATATTTTACGGGCTTTATACCGATTAGTTTGGTCACAGTCTATAAACGGCAAAAATATGAAGAAGGAGAAATTAAGTCAGAGTTCAATACCCATAGCCTCCAAATCAAGCGCGCTCCTCCTGCACGTGATTTTAAAAAGCCATATAAAACCTAAGCCTTTTTTGTCAAATTAGGCTTAGGTTTTTGGCGAATCTATTTCTCCGCCTTGTTGTTCCCTCCGTTTTCATAAATAGATTGTGGGCCAACTAATCGGTGTAAAATTATGAAATTAGTCTTAAAATAAAGCTTGAAACTTAATTCATACCACACGGAAAATCCAAGTCTGAAAAATATCCGGAAGTATTAGAAAATAAATCTGAAAGGTAAGCCACTTTCAAAAAACCAAATCCTATAGAATAACATTACGAATTGGCCATGACCGAAACTAGCAAAAAAGTCAATTATGGGTCAACTTCAAAATTAATTTTAAAATACTTAAGACTAATTTCATAATTTTACACCGATTAGTTTGCCCACAGTTTATTTATAAAAACGGCAAAAATATGAAGGAGGAGAAATTAGGTCATTAGCGTCCAAATCAAGCGCGCTCCTGCTCGTGATTTTAAAAAGCCATATAAAACCTAAGCCTAATTTGTCAAATTAGGCTTAGGTTTTTGGCGAATCTATTTCTCCGCCTTGTTGTTCCCTCCGTTTTCATGAATAGATTGTGGGCCAACTAATCGGTGTATTATTATGAAATTAGTCTTAAAATAAAGCTCGAAACTTAATTCATACCACATGGAAAATCCAAGTTTTAAAAATATCCGGAAGTATTAGAAAATAAACCTGAAAGGTAAGCCACTTTCAAAAAACCAAATCCCATAGAATAACATTACGAATTTGGCCATGCGCGAAACCAGCTAAGTACCAAAAAAAGGGTCAACTTTAGAATTAATTTTAAAATACTTAGACTTAATATTTTTAAATGAAACTTGAAAAGTTCAACATTCGAACCTTGGTCTACCATTTAAAATTGGTTTTAACCGTAACAAATAATTCCTCTTTTAGTTCTGCGATGCACGGGACATGTCCTCGAAAAAGTCGATTTTAATGTTATTTCAATGGGGAAATGGAGCGTTCTGATTGGCTAGAGGCTGAATTTGTGAAATAACATTACAGATGATGATGGGCCCATAACATAGAACGCTGTCGCGTTCATAGAATTAAGACATTTTATCTTGGATACCCTGTGAACACGCCTTTATATCTAATCTTTATTAATTTTTAACTTGGACACTCGTGAAAACTCACCTTAATATCTAAAATTTATTAATTAATTTTATCTTGAACACCCGTGAAAACACGCCTTTATCTAATCAACCTGTAAGAAAATATTGAATATCTTCGAAAATATCTTTTATATTAAATTTAAGTTTCAGCAACATTGGTTTTTAGATTAAGTTAAATCATTTAATCAGTTTTAATTTTAATTTAATGGAATATTACGCTTCAATTCAGTAAAAGCTATAACCTCAGAAGGCTAAAATAGACTCGAATCCAAAAGATACTATATAAGGCGTTCGTTTATCATTAAAAACTATGAAGCGAGTAACGGTTGCTGCTCTTCAATGAGCTGTAGTGGATATACGTTTATTGCAAGGTAGAAGCTAATAACTGTATATTCGAATTTTATTGGAGAATTAAGCGCCGTGGTTGATGACGTCTTCTTCCGACGTCACAGACAGAACTTCTCCGCGAACTAAAAGTTCAGTCGGAGAGGTAAGAAGACGAAAGTTTTTCCTATTCGATGACGTAACAGACAGAACCTCTCCGTGAACTAAAAGTTCGCTCGGAGAGGTAAGAGGACGAAAGATTTTTCTATTCGATGACGTATTTCGTCTTCTTGTACAACGCGAACGCCGCAGTGAATACAGTACCTAGACCCCACTAGGCTTGGGTCTAGCTAAAAACACGGAGGATGTCAAAAAAAAAAAAATAAAAAATAAAATAAAACATGGAGGATGCCAAACTTAAAAAAAAAAACATCGAGGATGCCAAACTTAAAAAAAAACATGGAGGATGCCAAACATAAAAAACACTAGAAATGAAAAAGTTTGATTTGAAAAATGAAAAAGTTTCATTTGAAAAATTAAAAAGTTTCATTTGAAAAATTAAAAAGTTTCATTTGAAAAATGAAAAAGTTTCATTTGAAAAATGAAAAAGTTTCCTTTGAAAATGAAAAAGTTTCCTTTGAAAATGAAAAAGTTTGATTTGAAAAATGAAAAAGTTTGATTTGAAAAATGGAAAAGTTTCAATTGAAAAATGAAAAAGTTTCATTTGAAAAATGAAAAAGTTTGATTTGAAAAATGAAAAAGTTTGATTTGAAAAATGGAAAAGTTTCAATTGAAAAATGAAAAAGTTTCATTTGAAAAATGAAAAAGTTTCATTTGAAAAATGGAAAAGTTTCAATTGAAAAATGAAAAAGTTTCAATTGAAAAATGAAAAAGGTTCGATTGAAAAATTAAAACATGGGTGCACAAAAAAAATCTAAATTTTCATAAAGCTAATTTCCTACGTTGGCATTGCATATGCGGTGTGGCTTTCCTATGGGCTTGACCATCTTGTTTAAACTTGGATAGGAATTGGTGTCGTAAAACTTAAACGTCTTATACCGCCTCAAAGGAAACTATTCTTTCCCCAAGGGGTTTCTTTTTTCTTGACGCAAAGGGCACCGGGATTCGACTGCAACAGCTCCGCTCTTATAAGCTTGAAATTGCTTCTGCTGACAAGTAAAGCTGTGAAACGTATAGAGATGTTTCTTTTTAAAACTAGCGAAAAAAGCTATCAACCTTGTCCGGCTCGAGTGGTTTGGCCTCTTTCTCGATATTTTGAGTCGGGAGTGGGAGATGGAACCCTTTGTTTCACGCGGACGGAGGAATGCCACCGCCACCACCCACGCGTAAGTACCTTTTATTCCCTTTAATAAGCTCAGGGAAATATGTTAAACTGAAATATCAGGAAATGAAGAAATTAAGTTTGATAAGGTTAGGAAATCTTATATTAGTAAGGTCGGGGAATTGAGAAATTTGGCTTAAGGAGCTCCGGGAATTAAGAAATTGTGTGTAATAAGGTCAGAGGATAATGAAATTGGGTTTAATAATGTCAGGGAATAGTCAAATTTGGTTTAAGAAGTTCAGGGAATTCAGAAATTGGGTGTAATAAGGTCAGGGAATAATGAAATTTTGTTTAATAGTGTCGGAATAATGAAATTGGGTTTAAGAAGGTGAGAGAATTAAGGAATTGGATGTAATAAGGTCTGGGAATAATGAAATTGGGTTTAATAATGTCAAGGAATAATGAAATTTGGTTTAAGAAGGTCAGGGAATTCAGAAATTGGGTGTAATAAGGTCAGGGAATAATGAAATTGGGTTTAATAGTGTCAGGGAATAATGAAATTGGGTTTAAGAAGTTGAGAGAATTAAGGAATTGGATGTAATAAGGTCTGGGAATAATGAAATTGGGTTTAAGAAGGTCAGGGGATAATGAAATTGGGTTTAATAATGTCAGGGAATAATGAAATTGGGTTTAAGAAGGTGAGATAATTAAGAAATTGGGTGTAATAAGGTCAGGGAATAATGAAATTGGGTTTAATATTGTCAGGGAATAATTAAATTGGGTTAAGAAGGTGAGGAAATTAATAAATTGGGTGTAATAAGGTCAGGAAATAATGAAAAAGGTTTTAATAATGTCAGGGAATAATGAAATTGGGTTTATTTATGTCAGGGAATAATGAAATTGGGTTTAAGAAGGTGAGAGAATTAAGGAATTGGATGTAATAAGGTCTGGGAATAATAAAATTGGGTTTAATAATGTCAGGGAATAATGAAATTTGGTTTAAGAAGGTCAGGGAATTCAGAAATTGGGTGTAATAAGGTCAGGGAATAATGAAATTGGGTTTAATAGTGTCAGGGAATAATGAAATTGGGTTTAAGGTGAGGGAATTAAGAAATTGGGTGTAATAAGGTCAGGGAATAATGAAATTGGGTTTAAGAAGGTCAGGGGATAATGAAATTGGGTTTAATAATGTCAGGGAATAATGAAATTGGGTTTAAGAAGGTGAGATAATTAAGAAATTGGGTGTAATAAGGTCAGGGAATAATGAAATTGGGTTTAATGTTGTCAGGGAATAATTAAATTGGGTTTAAGAAGGTGAGGAAATTAATAAATTGGGTGTAATAAGGTCAGGAAATAATAAAAAAGGTTTTAATAATGTCAGGGAATAATGAAATTGGTTTAAGAAGGTGAGGGAATTAAGAAATTGGGTGTAATAAGGTCAGGGAATAATGAAATTGGGTTTAATTTTGTCAGGGAATAATGAAATTGGCTTTAAGAAGGTGAGGAAATTAATAAATTGGGTGTAATAAGGTCAGGAAATAATGAAATTGGTTTTAATAATATCAGGGAATAATGAAATTGGTTTAAGAAGGTGAGGGAATTAAGAAATTGGGTGTAATAAGGTCAGGGGATAACGAAATTGGGTTTAATAATGTCAGGGAATAATGAAATAGGGTTTAATATTGTCAGGGAATAATGAAATTGGGTTTAAGAAGGTGAGGGAATTAAGAAATTGGGTGTAACAAGGTCAGGGGATAACGAAATTGGGTTTAATAATATCAGGGAATAATGAAATTGGGTTTAAGAAGGTCAGGGAATTAAGAAATTGGGTGTAATAAGGTCAGGGAATAATGAAATTAGGTTTAATAAGAGAGGGAATAATGAAATTGGGTTTAATATTGTCAGGGAATAATTAAATTGGGTTGAAGAAGGTGAGGGAATTAAGAAATTGGGTGTAATAAGGTCAAGGGATAATGAAATTGGGTTTAATAATGATTTTTAAAAGCCACAATTAAAATATACACGTTGCAATTTAGTTTATTGTATCTCCCTAACCAGGTTTCGTAATTTTAGAATGATAAGTTTTTAAGTTAAAAATTAAGCATCAAAGCTTTACCATGTAGCTAGAGTTTGGTGTTTCAACCATTAACTCGCGAGATGTTTTCCTGCCGTTTTCAAAATATATAAATAGGTATTTAACTATAATGAGAGTAGATTAACACTAATCTACTCTCATTATAGTTAAATACCTATGTATAGCTTTTTGAAAATGGTTAAAGCACCAAATTGTACGTGGTAAAGATTTGCACACGCTACCAAATTACATTGATGATTAATTTTTAACTTAAAACCTATCACCTTAAAATTACGAAACATGGTTAGGGAAATTTTTAACACTTGATTAGATGCAACAGGTGTCCAGCTGGAAGGTCATGTCACCAAATAGGTGGCGCTCCTTCCATGCAAATTTCTGGAATATTCCAGCTGGACTCCCTGTTGCAAATCTCCACCCCTTTTTCTTTGCATAAAAAGAGATGTTGTAGAGATAAGAACACAAATTGATAATGTATTTCAAAACAGATAGATCGCGTTCTCAACGAGAATTTATAAATAAAAGATTGAGTAAACGCTTAGAGTAAAGTTGTAATTATTTAGGTAAGAAAAAAATCATCTCGTCACTTCGGATGAAAGGAGATCAACGTTAATTACAACGCAAGGGTTATATAATATTTAGAAAAAATCCCTTAAAGGAAGATTATTAGGTGAAAATTCCATACCCATTTTAATTTTTTACCTGATTCCTTGCAATTAAATATATCCTGCTGAATTTTTTCACATTTTTTAAAAAATTATTTCGATGAGAATTAATTATTTAAAACTTAATTAGGCTTAGCTATGTGTTTGAATTTTTCACTGTTGCCAAAGGACCAATCAGAGCTAATCAGAGAGGAGACTCTATGGAAGTTAGATCGTAGAGCTCCTAGCGACATCTAGGTGATAATATAAAGATCTTGGTTTAAATTGAAGATTTGAAATAGAATTGTTTACTAATTTTCTCCAATAGAAGCAGCAGCTACGTTTTAGAAACTATAAGCTTCGCTAGTAACGAGCTTTGGATGATAATGATGCCTACAATCTTTCATAAACCTAATTCTCATAAAAATCAAATCCAAAATTTAAACGAAGATCTCTAGTCTCTACGTTATCACCTAGATGTCGCTATTTTAGGGGCTCTACTTTTTAACTTAGTAAGTTGGGGAGATGAGTCCTTGGTTCTGATTAGCTTCTTGGCAATGGTAGAAAAATTCAAATACATGTTTAGGATATAAAACTTTAAAAAATATTTTCTAATAGTATTTGTACTTCAAAAATTATGAAAAAGTCAGGGGAGCATATTTTTACATAAAGAATCGGGAAAAAAAATACTTCATTTCAGCTAATAGTATCCCTTTAAAGGGATCTCCTCACAATTCCTCCGAAAGGAAAGAAGTGACCCTGGGGAAAATAGATTAGAGAATATGATAGAAAATAAGTAGAGAAATCCTCCCAAAATATTTCCCGGATACATAGATTAAATAACTAGGTTTAGAAAAACTGTTGTTTGGGGCAACTTATATTGGTATAGTCATAAGTGGAGAAGATAATCCGCCTATGGTATAGTTTCATAAATATTTTTTACAACATATTGATACTACTATAATCGAACGTTTAGATGGTGGTGAATGTCTTAAGTTTAAAGAGAATCTCAAATTATTTGAGGGTGCTCATTCCACAGCGCTGTTGTTTACGAAAATATTACGCGATTTGTTAGTGTACTAGAATGTGATGTACTACTATGAAAGAAATATCCATCATAGAGCTTTTAAAATTTTTAGACAACTGAATTTAGTAAATATTCTACTAGCATACTATGAAAGGACAAGAGAAGACCGCCGTATTTAGATTTTCGCACCGAAAGAGGGAAGAGTGGTTTGAAACTGGGGTTGTCTGGAATTACCCGGCAATAATGAATAACACGCTTCCAAAATCTGTAATTTCTCTCTCTTATCAAGTCTCGCAATTGCAACCTTATTAGCGTCTCGCATACTTCATTTTAACACTGGTTTTTGAGTAAAATAATATATTGTAATGGGGACCCCTTTATACCTTTAATGAAAGACCATGCTTTCAACCCCTGAAGAAACCTCCTGTAGAGGGCGCAAACGGCGCCTTGTGTCATGTGGGATCATCATTATCATACCTAGAGTGTCACGTGACTTCCAGGGAAATCATTCATAAAAAGGAAAGCTACAAACCTAGGGAGATCAATTGGTGGGAGAACGAACTCAGGATATCATGTTTAACCTTGAATTATTTATAATGTTATTTGTTTAAATTATATTATATGATCCCATTAAAATACTCTAAGAAGTGAAACCAGTTTGATTATTCCCAGTTAAAAACCCACTAGTTACAAATGGAGGCATCGCTGATTGTTTTTTTTTTTTTTTTTTGCGCCCGTTATTGTCATTTTTTTTCGCGCCGTTGTTTAGTTGCCATTAGGGCCATTGCCGATTAGTTTTTGCGCTCGTTGGTTTCGTTTTTTCGCGCCGCCGTCTTTCATTTTTTTTCGGTCGGGGTGTGTGCAGCCCCATCTGCTGTGAACATTAATTTCCAGGGGACACTACTAATTTCTGTGCCTAATTTCAGCCCCATGTGTTTGGACAGCTATTGAACTATCATCCCAGGAAGTGTTACATTTACGTTTTTTACCGGTGCGTTAAGGTGTTTGGTTCAACTGTTTGTTGTGGAGTTTTTTTGGGGTTCTTTGTATTTGATAAGTGCGAACCTCCATCAACGCTCGCGGAGGCCTAAATGCGCTCATTGCATTGATTCCCTTCAATTCTCCCTTCAGAGGAACAAGTTCCTCTTTTTGCCGACATAATTCTGGACATTATCTTCAAGTGGTATATCTTTCTACAACGGCTATTAGTGTTGTGCTTTATGGAAACATCTTCCTGGAACTCATCAATTTATTGTACCTGTTGGTGAATAATTGGAAGAATTTGAGTATCATATCCATGTTATGTTGCTTGGATTATAGTTTATCTAACTTACCCAACAAACATTTTTTCTGACTAATTAGACCATGGGGAGTTAAAAAAAAAAAATAGTTAAAAAAATATTGTTCCGCCGCAAATATTTTTAATTTTTTTTAATAATCCTACCCTAATCCTACTACTAATCAACGCGTCGTACATACTCGTTCATCACCCTTGGAGGAAGTATGTTAGATGGAGGCGCCGACTGCCTATAAACTTCGTTACTCGTAGCGGCCTCTCCTACGGCGACGCGCATACCGTTACTAAGGTAACGCGCATATTTAAGGGGGGCGTCACGACTCACTTGGCTCGGGAAATCCATTTTACCTTTCAAACTGTTGTGTTTGTGGGAGTAATGTAACCAGTAGATAATACGTTTAATTTACTATATTTATTAATAACTTAGTTACATATCTTTTTCTACAAGAGACGTTCATTTTACGCGACTTGTCTGTTTCCTCTCTCTCTCTCTTTTTTGGGTCAATTCCCACTTTTTAGTTTTGGTTTTGAACTCACTTTCTCCAGAGAGTAGCGACACCTGATGCTTACAGGGCGTAACTTTAGCGCGCGATATTCGAATCTATTACAATACTCTCTCTGCAAAAGTAAATTTTAACTCTTTTAAAATTTGTACTAAATGTGCGAGGTAAAAGCATATAGAGAGTAAACTAGTCCTTGAGAGTCTATTATTAAAGATTTAGGCGTTTAGGTGCTTCTCTGCGTCTAGTAGAACGACGTAATGGATGAGAAGTGCTCGGAGATGTTGGCGTGATTGGATTTTGCGGAGCTGGCGCAGGAGATTGTATTTCCTCAGCTTGAGGTAGTAAGACGGTTGCAGATCCTTGAGCTTCAGCGGAAATAGGTGCTTCCTCGGAAGTGAGCAAAGAAGGCTGTCCAACATCTGTATTAGGTGTGACAAAAGAGGAAGGAGGGTCTGGGAAGTCAGAGTTTGGAGTGTTCGAGGAGTGGTTCTCCAAGCTTGTTTCCTCAAGACATTTTTCGGTTTTGTTTGGTGTTGTAGTGGTATGATCTTCTCTCATTTGATTCGCATGGCGGCGAACTCGACCGTCCTTAGTTTGAATTTCAAAAACCATTTTTCCTAGTAATTGAGTAACCCTTCCTTTAATCCATTGTGGTCCTCGTGAATAGTTCTTTAGAAAGACACTGTCGTTTAGGTGGAATGTCTCCTTCCTTGAGAGAGATATTTCTTGCGGATGCTGGTTAGTGTTATGGCAAGGGTTGAAGATATCCAAGGAAGTGTACATTTTCCTACCCAACATTAGCTCGGCTGGGGACTGCCCATTTACTGAAGGTGTGCGTCTGTAGTTAAAGAGAAATTTGGCAATTCGTGCTTCGAGACTTCCTTCATGGTATTTTTGCAAACCCCTGTCAACTTCGTCTGTGAGGTCGGAAGTTGTACCATCCAATTTTTTCAAAGTAGACTTAGTTGTTCGTACTGCGCGTTCGGCTCTCCCATTTGATTCGGGATGATAAGGAGGTGAGTGGATTAATTCGGTGCCATTTATTTCGAGAAATGTGAGAAAATCTTGACTAGAAAAACACGTAGCACTGTCGGAAACTAAAGTTTTTATTATACCATAGCGAGCCATATGATCTCTGAGGTGCGTTATCACTGCAGATGTTGATGTAGTGTTAGTTATTCCTACTTCAATACATTTTGATGCGGAGTCAACCATGATAAGCAAATACTTGCCCTCAACTGGTCCTGCAAAGTCAATATGCACCCTTGACCATGGTACGGTTGCTGGAGGCCAAGGCGTGTACTGTCGTGGAGGTTTTGGTGCATGAATTTGGCAAGCATGACAAGCTTTTACCAGTGTCTCAATGTCCGAGTCCAGGTATGGCCACCAAACTTTCGTGCGAGCTAGTTGTTTCATGTGAACCATGCCCTGGTGTGAACTATGTAAGTCTTGGAGAATTTGTGGTCGGAGAGATAACGGAACAACTACCCGATTGCTGACTAGAAGAATTCCTTTGAGGATTGAAAGGTCATCTCGTTTCCTATAGTACGCTCGTAATTCGTCTGGAATTTTGTTTGGCCAAGACTTCATGCAATAAGATATCACTCTTTGGATGTTCGCATCTTTCGCCGTTTCGGCAGCCATGGTGGACATGTTAATTGGTCCTTTATTTATTTGATCTATCATGTAGACATATTCATTGGGTAAGCGGCTTTCGTGATCAACGTGAGGTAAGGGTAACCTGCTTAAAGCATCAGCATTGGCGTTATGGATGCCCTTTTTGTAGATGATTTTGTATTGATAAGAAGCCAGCATGAGTGCCCATCTTTGTAGACGTGCAGCGGCTGTGGCTGGGACAGGCCTGGTTTCGGAGAAGATGGCTGCGAGAGGTTGATGATCTGTAAACCAAAGTGAAAGATCGTCCGAGGATGTAGTCACGATTTTTGCTTATGCCAAAGACTATTGCTAGCGCTTCTTTCTCGATTTGAGGATAATTTCTTTCTGTCGTGGTTAATGACCGAGAAGCGTAAGCAATTGGCTTTTCATGGCCATCAATCGAGTGTGAGAGAACGCTGCCGATACCCACTGGCGAAGCGTCGCAAGAGAGGTAGAGTGGTAGTGACGGGTCGTAATGTACAAGAAGTTTGTGGGATGTTAAGCAAGTTTTAGCTTCAGTGAATGCCGTTTGTTGCGTTTTTCCCCAATGCCAAGGTGATCCTTTGGTTAAAAGGTTGTAAAGAGGAGCGAGGCGTGTAGCGTTATTGGGTATAAATTTTGTGTAATAATTTACGAGACCAATAAAAGCTCGTAGTTCTTCAACATTCTTAGGTGCTGGAGCGTTTTTTACAGCTAGGAGTTTTCCTTCTTGAGGGTGTACGCCTTTCGCGTCCAAAACGTAGCCAAGAAAATCGAGAGAGGTTTGAAGAAATGTGCATTTGTGTTTGTTGAGTTTTAATCCTGCTTCTTCCAAGATTGAGAAAACTCTGTCTAGTTGTTCTAGGTGGATTGGTATAGTTTCGGCACCTAGTAGAATATCGTCCAAGAATGGAGATATTTTGTCTTCATTGCGAAAAAGACTTTCCATATATTTTTGGAAAACAGCCGTTGCCGAGGAGACTCCGTATGGAAGGCGGTTATATTTGTAGAGACCCATCACTGTGTTTACTACAACTAACTCCTTAGATTGTTCGTCAAGTTCTAACTGACTATAAGCCTCTCGTAAGTCTAACCGTGAGAATATCTTGCATCCCGTCATTTTGGAGAAAATATCATTGGCTCGAGGTAGAGGATATTTATCCGCGTCGATGGCAGTGTTTGCTGTTAGTTTGTAATCACCGCAAAGTCTAACTGAACCGTCCGGCTTCATTACTGGGACAACTGGCGCGGCATAATCTGCGAAGGGTATTGAAGTGATAATTCCAGCTTTTTCCAGTCTGTCGATTTCGTTCTCGACCTTTTCTTTGATGGCGTATGGTAACGACCTCTGCTTGAAGAAGCGAAGTACTGCGTCAGGCTTCTTGTGTAAATGTACCTTGACACCTTTCAAAAGGCCAAGGCCGGGAGCGAAAATATCTTGGTGTTTCTCCAAAATTGAATTTAGTGTTAGTTCTTGAGTTTCGGTGTGGTGTGATAAGCTGTCCAAAACTTGTAGCGTTGAGAAAATCCACTTTCGGCCACAGAGACTAGGTCCATCCCCTTTTGCGACAGCTAAGGGTAAGTAAGCCGTCTTGCCGTCGTAGTCTATGTTAACCCGTGAGATACCTAACATGTCAAGTTTGTGTTTCGTAAAGGCTCGGAGGTTGCGTGTGAAAGGTTGTAGTGGTTCTGTGTCTGGAATCTTTCTGAAAGTGTTTTCCGAAACTATGGAATACCCAGAACCAAGGTCAATCTCGAAGCGAAGTTCCTTTTGATTTACGTGACATGTCATATAACACGGTTCGGGAACGGCCATAATGTCGTCATGTTCTGTTGATGAAGTTCCATCATCGATGTGATTGAAACCTGTACCTTGTTCGTCATAGAGTTGATACTCCGGCTCAGCAATGTGGTGAGCTTTCGGTCGTGACGATGTAGCGCTAGATAAACAAACTCTAGAGAGATGTCCAATTTTTTTACATGTTGAGCATTTAGCGTTTTTGTAAGAACAATCTTTAGTGCTATGATCTTTGGTTCCACAACGAAAACAACGTCCGTTGTGTCGAGTTGGTTTATCAAAATCCTTTGATGCTGACGGAGGATGTTGAGTTTTTCCTTTTCCTCCGAATGAGCGAGAGCCGGTTTTCTTCGTGGACCCAGTGTGGTGTATTTGTTGCGTGGTTTCTGAGTTGAAGTGTTTCATGTCCGACGTGTCTTTAGCGGCTATTTCAATGTTTTCTGCGAGCTTGATAGCTTGATTGAGCGTGAGGCTATCTTCTTCCAAGAGGCGATTTTGCATTTGCTCATTTTGGATACCGCAGACGAAACGGTCTCTGATCATAAGATCGAGTGTGGTTTGGAAGTTGCAGTGTTCTGATAAACGCTTGAGTTCCGCTACAAAGTCTCTAACCTTCTCGTTTGGTTTGCGGTTACGACTGTAAAACTTGAATCTTTGTGTGATTTCTCTCGGTTTGGGGTCGTAATGTGATTTTAACGCGTCAGTTAGTTCCTGTAACGTTTTAGATGATGGTTTATCAGGAACCATTAAAGCTCTCAGCCGTTTATAAACCTCTGTGCCAACACAGGTTAAGAGAATCGCTATCTGTTGAGGCTCATCCTTGATCTTATTAGCCGTGAAGTAATGTTCCAACCTTTCATAATACGAAGTGAAATTTTCCTCTTTGGGATTGAATTGAGTACACTGACCGTATGTAGTGGCGTGAGACATCGTAAAGCTTCGGAGGCAGGCGGAGCGTGGCTTGAATAAGGCTTGAAAGGCGTAGAGCAAAGCTTGAAGCAGATAGCGGAAAGCTGAAAATCGGGTTAGAGAGGGGAAACTTGCGTCCTTGTAGATCCCATCTCCGTCGCCATTCTGTTGTGTTTGTGGGAGTAATGTAACCAGTAGATAATACGTTTAATTTACTATATTTATTAATAACTTAGTTACATATCTTTTTCTACAACAGACGTTCATTTTACGCGACTTGTCTGTTTCCTCTCTCTCTCTCTTTTTTGGGTCAATTCCCACTTTTTAGTTTTGGTTTTGAACTCACTTTCTTCAGAGAGTAGCGACACCTGATGCTTACAGGGCGTAACTTTAGCGCGCGATATTCGAATCTATTACACAAACTAAACGGCGGTTATTCCGGTCTACACTTGCTTGCTTATTCCATGACGTACGGCGCGAAGGTAGAAGCGCGCGAACGCCGGAGCTAAGGGGTCACAAAAAGGGGAAAACACAGCGCTCTAGACCCGGCAATCCTAACCATCGTTTCAATAGAAAAACGAACAGTCGGCGCCTCCATCTAACATACTTCCTCCAAGATCACCCGAAGCAGATTACCACCGGGCTAGTATAGCCCTGTCTATTTATACAGGTTAAAACAGAGACATCAGTTCAGTTCTATAACAAAACAGTGGCGCCCTCCATAGGTTTCCTCAAGGGTTCAAATTATGATAAAGTCCCATTTAACAGCATGCCGTTCATGAACCTAGGTAAGCTTTTGGTCTTTCGTTAAAGATAAAAAAAGGGTCCCCATTACAAGGTCATAGAGGTAGAACCTCTAGCTCTGCCAAAATTAGGGCTCGTTATTATCATCCTCAATTGTACATCCTGGTAAAGAAATATGTTAAGGAATGCGAAGTTTGTCCACGATGCAAGAGCAGAAATACAAAGCGTCCAGGTCTTATGATCCCCTCGTATAAAATACACCCAGGATATTTAGTGGAAATAGATATTACGGGTCCATTACCCTGTACTAAAAATCAGAATCGATTCCTGGTAGTAATGGTCGATTATTTTACGAAATATGTTGAAGTTTTTCCCGTCAGAAGCATTACAGCTCCAATATTGTGAAAAGTGTTGCTCCAATATATTTCTAGGCATGGTACTATGGCTGCCATTTTATCAGACAATGGGACCCAATTTATATCTAACCTTTGGAAACAATTATGTCATAAGTTGAAGATTAAAGTATAATTTACTTCTCCTTATCATCCCCAGGCCAATATGACTGCACGAGTAAATAGAGTTATGGGTGAAATCATGAGTATATATACAGGAAATGTACATATAATATGGGATGAACATTTACCATTGATTCAGTTAGCTATTAATAGTACAGTACACGCATCTACTGGTTATTCCCCTTTTTATCTCCACCAAGGTTATGAACCCACGTTACCCTGGGATGAAAGAAGTTTTGAGTCCCAATTAATGTAGAAACTGTTTTAGAGTATGGAAAAGGACCTATATATGACTGGCAAATAGCTATAGATTTCGCACAGGAAATAAATAAACTAGCTAGCATGAAACAGAAGTATTTTTATGATAGAAACTATACCAGCGGACAGGGTTGGCAAAAACAGAGTTTTTTTTTAAAAAAACAAAAATCATGTTTTTTTTTGTTTAAAACACGAAAAATTGTTTTAAACTGTTTTTAAATGAGACCAAAAAAAAACACAAAAAAACAGTTTAAAACATGTTTTTAAACACGTTTAAAACACTATGTACATGTATTTTCATCTATTTAGAAGGCCGCTTAAGGCGCCACTATTAGAAGTAAGGCAACTTTAGTTTTGGTTTTAGAATCCATAGACATAACTTTTGGTTTTAGAATCTAGAGAAAGAATACACATTTTGCCTTAAGCGTAATAGAAAAAGGTTCCAAAAGCGCCTGCTGTTTTCAGGTTTAGTGTATTCCTAAAATAACTAATTAATAACTTAATTTACTGTTACTATGAGTTCGGTCGGTCGGAGAAAAGACCCAGTTTGGGTATATTATAACCATGTAGAACCAAATGAAAAATGTAAAAGCTCTAGAGCTAAATGCAAGAAGTGTGGTACAGAGGTAGTCGGGCTAGTTGCTCGAATGAAGTCACATTTAGTTAAGAGCCTCACAAAGATTAAATGTTCAATAATATGGAAATGAAACTACTTTAAAAAACTTATTTTAAACACAAAAACATTCCTTAAAAAAAACATGTTTTAAACAATTTGTTTAAAACGTTTTAAACAAACCAAAAAAAAACCTTGATGGTTGTTTAAAACATGTTTAAAACAAATGTTTTAAACATTTTGTTTAAAACTTGCCAACCCTGCCAGCGGAGAACTTGAAGTGGGTCGGTTAGTATGGAAGTTGGGTCATAGATTGTCAAATGCTGCTGCCAAGTTTTCTGCTAAGTTTGCACCTCATTGGGAAGTCCTTTTCGTATTGTTGAAAAGATTTCCGCAGTGAGTTATGTAATTATAGAGATGAGTACTGGAGCCCTTGCTGGCACCTGGCACATGGCACATTAATCAATTAAAATTATATATGTGTACGGCTTCCCTAGACACACAGGAAGTCTTAGAACCTCAGATTATCCCAACCGTTGTAATAGAACCAGTTGTAGAAGAACCTCCCGTCGACCCAGATCAAACTTTTTTGATGTTTCCTCCAGCCAGAATTGCTCCCACTGATATCGCCGATGATTCAGAATTATTAGAAGTTATTGTAGTACAGGATAATACAGTACCGGAATCCGTAGAACAAATAGAATCTTCCTCGTCCCATATTTTAACCCAATAGATACCAGTTTAGATACTTCAAATATAACCGATTCAGATGAGCCTTTGAATGACAGAAATATAAATGATCAAGTGGGTAGCTCTATAGTTATCGAGGAACCTTCTAGTGGAAGTGAGAATGAGGAAATTCCTCGTTATTATTTATGGTCAATTGTCAGATTTTCTAATCCCCTTATAGAAGAGATACCGGTTGATTTAAACCCAGTAGTTGATCCACAACCCCTTGTTGTTAATACTGACCCTGTTGTAGCTACAAGTATGGGAGAAATGGATAATCCATTGTTAAAAGCTTTTTCTTACGGTTGGCATAGGGAAGTGGTATTCCGTAGATCCCAAGTTTCGCGTCTTGGAGACGTACATTATTATACCCCGGGACCTAATGTTAGAAAATCACGTTCATTTCCTGATATTGAAGAATATCTCTTATTACATGCAGTTGCACCCCAGATTCTAAATAGGTCTAACTTTTCAATGAAAACTATACCTATTGCTTATCCCTAATATGAATCTGTATGCCATTCGTGATTTTATTGTTGTCCATATATTTTTATAGATGCATTTATCTAGAGGGTCTTATCGAGGAGGCCTGTCTCCTTCTAGGAGTCGTACAACGTTGCATTCTAACATTGATATGGAACAAGAGTCATTCGATGCACTTAAGAGAATTCAAATATTAGAAACCAAACTACCAAGTACCCCTTCATCGAGTGAAACCCATTTGAAGGAAGAATCTTCAGTAGCTCTTAATTCAGCAAAGAGTCTTTCCAGCCAAAACCCATCGAAAGATGAACCTTCATTACCGCTTAATTCAGAAGAAAGTAGTTCAAGTCAATCTCAACTGACGGAGGACTCTTCATTACCGCTCAATTTGGTAGAAGAAAGCATTTCAAGTCAAACCCAAATGAAGGAAGAATCTTTAGTAGCGCTTAATTCAACAGAGAATCTTTCAAGTCAAACCCCATTGAAAGATGGACCTTCATTATCGCTCAATTCCGAAGAATAAAGTATTTCTAGTCATCAACAGTCGAATGACAATGAAACTTTATTGTCTGTAGGAGTCTGTAAGGAACTTAGTCGCGATTCTGGAAAAGAAGAGGTAAGTTCCATTTGCTCCCAAACCGTTCTGTCCCCTTCAGATGGAAGTGTTTCACAGGACATTATTGGTTATGCTCACCCTGAGCCTAAAAACGTTTCGCCCACTCATTCTTTATCAGTGCAGGATAACCCTATCCTTTATGTGGATATTTAATTTTCGTTAGGACTATTTTCCCATGAAAATAAAGTAACGATACCCTTTCATAAATATGTTGAAACACATCCCCACTTATTCCCCGGCATCTTTGAAGGGTGTGTTGTTCACGTGGGAGCTAAACCGGACGATTTAACTTCATCTCATCTTCTTCAGTATGGCAAGACCTCGGGTGTTTATATGGTTGTAGGAATTTCCCCAATGTTCGCTCGAGCCTTTTGTAGTCGGGATATGGGTCCCTTAGTCAGAGAAAGTTTGGGGTAGGCTGGAGTTCGGGAAATTGGAAATATTGGCCTCGATTATACCCAGACCGTACTAGCCTCATGTTCCAAAATCCAGCAGGAAGTGGCTTTCCGTAAACAACTAGTAATAGCCGAGGAACGGGGACAACCTGTGTTTGTCCACTGTAGTCAAGCGTTTAATGAGTGTATAACAATCCTTCAACACGAATTGCCTAGTAACCACCCTATTATTATTCTTACTTTTTGGGCAATATATTCCATGCCCGTCAATTTTTGAGTTCCTTTTCAAGGGTTTATTTTCCTTTCAGTCCACTGTTAGCTAGGTTTAACACTGTTGCCACCAGAGTAGCCCTACGACAAATCCCCATTAATCGTATCTTGGTAGAATATAATGCCCCGATGATAAAAACCATTGGTCTTCCATTACCTGAAAATACTCCTAGTACCTTGGGGGTAATTCACCCTTTACTCCACCTTATGGCTGAGATCCGTAAGGAGTCGGTATCCCAATTTGCTTACCATATTCGCGATAATACCTCTAGGGTTATTGGAGTTAAATAGATTTCTTTAATTACATTTTTTGTTGGACATTGTTTAGTCTTTCTCCCATCTTGCGGTTTGCTTCATTTTTTTTTTACTGCTCACTGTGCGGTTTCTTTTGTTTTGATAATCGGGTTACTTTCGTTCCTACTACCACGCTTTAATTTTTTTTCATGATGTTGTGTTTTCCTCGATTTTTGTAATTGTGTTTTCTCTCATATTAAACCCCTGATAACCTTCCTTGTTGTTTTTTTTTTTCTTTCCCTTTCCTGTGATCTTCCATTATTTGTGGCGGGTGGGTATTGTAATGGGGACCCTTTTTATAACCTTTATAATGAAAGATCCAAAGCTTACTTAGGTTCATGACCTGCATGCTATGAAATGGGGTTCATTCATGGTATCAACCCTTGAGGAAACCTCCTAATGAGGGCGTTGCCGAGGGATCACATGGCCTTAATAGATATCATGTGACACCCAATGGAAGCCTCTATATACTACAGGGATGAACCTTCATGAGGGGGGATTCTAGCGGACGACCCAGAGAAGAACTCAGGATCTCTTGTTGACCATTATATTAAATACTTTAACTTTGATTTGTAACCCATCGTAATTACTTTATAGATTATTAAACCAGTTTATAATAATTAAACCAGTTATAATATATTATTGTGAAACCGCACTTATAAGTGTCTATAAAAAGATCATTGAATATCTGGATACGAGTAATTACGCGCTTGGAGTGTTTTTAGATCTCCGGAAAGCCTTCGATATGGTGCACCACGAGCGATTGTTAGACAAATTGGAGAGGCTAGGTATTAGAGGTAGCGGCTATAATTGGTTGAGATCCTTCTTAAAACTTCGCTATACGCAAACAAAACTGAACAACGTCATATCCGGACAACAAATAGTTATTAAAGGTGTCCCGCAGGGATCGGTACTATCACCTTTATTATTTAATCTATATGTTAATGATATCACGTATATATCTGAAAGCAATATTTTCACATTATACGCTGATGATACCCTAATCCTGGAGGGAGGCCCAGACCTGGAAAAGATTATAGATAGAATTAATCTTTATATGGATAAAATTAAAACCTGGCTTGAGGATAATTTCTTAAGGTTGAACGAAGACAAAACCGTGTATATGATTTTCAATAACGTAAATACAACACGTTGCTGTCAGAATTCTGTTAAATTTGGAAACACTATCCTCAAAGAAGTTAAACTTTTTAAATATCTTGGCCTATGGTTTGACCCACATTTAAAATGGAATCATCACGTTGATGAGGTTTCTAAAAAAATAACGTATAGCGCTTATTTAATTTATAGTAACCGAATGATATTAAATCAGAGATTAAAACGGCTCCTATACTATGCCCTTATGCACTCCCACTTAAGTTATTGCCTGACAATTTGGGGAAATACATCTAAGGGCAATTTAAACCGTCTCCTTGTAATCCAAAAAAGGACTTTAAGAACGATGGTGAATGAAAAATTTCTGGCACATACATACCCGATCTTCCTGGGCCTTAAAATTCTACCAATTCACCAACTTTGCGATTTTTTCGCGCTTATTTTTATCTTTAAGTCTTTGGCTTCTCAGATGTATAATCCCTTCGAATATAGTAGACTCTCAATATATTTCACCCGTAAAAAGCATATCCTCCACGTTCCTTTTGCCCGGACCTCTTTAAAACTAAAATCAATTTTTTGCTATGGTGTCAATTTATATAATGAACTTAATCCACCAATATCAATAAATTTAGAACGCTTTAAGGTTATAGTCCGAAATTTCCTTGTAATTAAGAATTTGTTCTAGTATTTAATTTCTAATGTTTTTTGGATTTTATTTTATTTTATATTTAATACAACTAATTTAGAAACAGAAGATTTGTGGCATAAAAGTCGTTATCGACTTAGCCATGTTCCGCGAAATTTACCTGTATAATATAATGAAAATAAATTATTATTATAGTTATTTCCTTGACTCATACCCGCTAGTTACACTTTTTTGAACGTAAAAATAATTATCTCGCAGACGGTTGTGCCATATTCCAGTATTTCTTCTCCCAAAAGTCGATTTAGCGTTTTAAACAGCCATCATTCGTATTTCATTTTATCCGATAATGGGACCATTGGAAGATACGGCGTTGAAATTATACTTCGTAAAAAACTGGAACGATATATCAGCAAACAAAAAATATAAAAAAAGTGAGTATTATGCCTAGTTTTTAAATTAATGGAGACTAAGGAATGAAAACGAGTGATATATTACAACTGAAAACAGGCTTAGCAGGCATCTTTGAGGCGTTTGTTTAAATTGCAGCCTAATCCACCAGAATAAACAACATATACGTATCAATTTGAAACCTTCCCGGAAAATAGTCTTAGCTGGATTCGTGGAGATCAGCCGAATTTCTTCTTGTTGAAGGGTCAGGGACCAATGGGTCTTTGCTAGACCCGTCGATAAGGCGAGATCGCCGCTAGAATTCCCATTACATTTGTTTGGTCGCTGACTGCTCTATAAAAGAGTGGACAGCCTGTGTTTGAATTCGCAATAGGAACACTCGTCGATAGTTTCTATTCAAAACTGTTAATTGAATTTTTTAAGCTCGATTTAGCGTTTTTAAGAGAGATTATGTTTTTACGATGTTTAACGCGCCTTTTAAGTTAAATAAATTTAGTTTCACGAAAACAGCATTTCGAACTGCCACGGTCGCCATGAAAGGCGCGTCTATAATGGCATCTAGCCTGGCTATATGTACGCTCTGTTTTCCCTCGAGTCAGGGGTTCTGAGAAAGTTTTACGTTGGGAACGACCCCTTGTTTCCTTTACCAATGAAAGACACAAAGTTTTCCTAACGTAGATTCTCAGAAGCATGCGCTTTTAATGACAGACGAACTGCAATACAATCTACGAGGAGAACTCGCGTAGAGGGCGCTGCTGAAGAGGGTCATTCCCCCTGATGCCACCCGAAACACTAAATAATCCCGGGAGAAAAGTCACTCTTGGTCAATGAGAGGATGAATTTTTTACACGATGATCGAACTAGGATATATCTTAAATATTTAATACGTATTCCTTAACTAAATTCTATAACAAGTTCATGTTATAATTTAATACTCTAATTATTAATAAAGATTAACTTAAAAGATCTACGGACATGTATTATCTATATTTTTATTATTAATATCAACAGCAATCTCTTTTTATACAAAGAAAAAGGGGTTGCAACTTTTGATCTGGTATCCTTTTGTTATTAAATAGACAACGTGATTAATCTTGATTTAATTTATTTAACCATATTAAATTACACTACTTATTAATCACTTCAGCTAAGCCTAATAAAATATGAGTTAACCTCCTAACCAGCCACCACCAAACAAGCATCAGAAGTGAAACCGCTATCACGTGGCAAAACTTTAACTACTAGAGCTACAAAAATGACGTCATTTGGGGGCGTGTCTATCAAAAAAATTGGAGGATCATATAGTTGACCTTTGCACCCCCTTAAAGGGAGAGTAGGAGGTCAGAGGTTATCTAAGTCTTACTCTCATGATGTTCAATGTGCAAGTCTCATGAAATGCATAGAGGGTAGAAAGGAGTAGAAGGCTTGGCTTGGAGAGTTCTCGCTTGACAATTTGCATGTCAACTTCCGGTATGCGCGCGACTTTTTCTATTACATCATAGAGGCTCTGATTGGTTCATTGGCGATGAACCGGATGTAAAGAGACAAATTTTTCAAATGAATAACACAAAAAAAGCGAGAACTCTAAAATTGCCTTGCCAAAGCCAGGCCTACTCCTCTTCTTTCTACCCTCTATGTGAAATCTAACACTCCCCTTGACTTAGATAATCTCTAACCTACTTATAAATTAGTCTTCTCAACTTAGTTTCATTAATATACAAAATTTCTCTAATTTTCTCACTGGTAACAGTTTTGTAAATACATTATTATTATCTGTTCTTACAAACATTAAATAAATTTCTATTAAAACAATCTCGAATGAAATGGAAACGTATATCAATATGTTTTGAACGGTTATTCTCAATCACATTTCTAGAAAAATCATTAGCCGCTTGGTTATCACAATACACCCTAGTTAAATCTAAATCCAGTTTATCTATGCATAGTTTATAAAGTTCATTCATAATCGGAGACAACCAGGCTAGTTCTTTTGCCATCTCCGCTAGGGCGATATACTCGGACTCCATTGTCGACACTGCAACACAGGACTGCTTGACCAAACTGATACCTAAGGTGTTGTGATAGTGAAGCGCGTATTCCTCAGTGTCTCTCACGTACTGCAACACACTTTTCAGGTATTTGCTATGATTTTTCCCGGGATTAGATGAATATCTTGCAAGCCGTGATACGATAAACGTTATATCTGGTCTCGTTCACTGTGAGAAGTAAAGAAGAATTCCAATTAGTTTTCTATACGGGCTCTCGTCTTCGTTTCTTTCTGATGTCTTCTCATTCTTAATTAACAGTGTTCCACTGGAAAGAGGGATTTCTGTTTTCTTATCTGAAGGCTGCATATTGAATTCTTTCTTTATCTTATCAATATAACTTCGTTGGTGAATAAGTCCTCCATGTCTAGGGAATTCGAATTCCACTCCGTGGAAATATTTTAGATCTCCCAAATTGGTGACTTCAAAAATTGAGTTTAGCTTCTTTACAAGCTTTTCCATCAGATCAGAGTTCTTGCCAAATATTACAGGGTTCGACATAATAAAACCCAGCCCAGTGGGTGGGGAAGTCAAATGCCGTTGAAGTACGAGTACTGAAAACTGTTCAATGCTTCATAGCCGTAACGAACACAATGGAATGTATATTCTGTACTTTTAACTATACCTTTGGTTGAAAATCCCTTTGAAATGCTTTTTGATTGTTGACAAGTTTGTTTCTGCTTGTACATTGAAACTTCTGGCCCGGCTGAATCTTACTTCTGGCCCCGGGGCTGAAACTTTCTCCTGGCCCCGGGGCTGAAACTTTCTCCTGGCCAAGGGGCTGGAACTTTCTCCTGGCCCAGGGGGCTGGAACTTTCTCCTGGCCCAGGGGGCTGGAACTTTCTCCTGGCCCAGGGGGCTGGAACTTTCTCCTGGCCCAGGGGGCTGGAACTTTCTCCTGGCCCAGGGGGCTGAAACTTTCTCCTGGCCCAGGGGGCTGAAACTTTCTCCTGGCCCAGGGGGCTGAAACTTTCTCCTGGCCCAGGGGGCTGAAACTTTCTCCTGCCCCAGGGGGCTGAAACTTTCTCCTGCCCCAGGGGGCTGAAACTTTCTCCTGCCCCAGGGGGCTGAAACTTTCTCCTGGTCCAGGGGGCTGAAACTTTCTCCTGGTCCAGGGGGCTGAAACTTTCTCCTGGCCCAGGGGGCTGAAACTTTCTCCTGGCCCAGGGGGCTGAAACTTTCTCCTGGCCCAGGGGGCTGAAACTTTCTCCTGGCCCAGGGGGCTGAAATTTTCTCCTGGCCCAGGGGGCTGAAACTTTCTCCTGGTCCAGGGGGCTGAAACTTTCTCCTGGCCCAGGGGGCTGAAACTTTCTCCTGGCCCAGGGGGCTGAAACTTTCTCCTGGCCCAGGGGGCTGAAACTTTCTCCTGGCCCAGGGGGCTGAAACTTTCTCCTGGCCCAGGGGGCTGAAACTTTCTCCTGGCCCAGGGGGCTGAAACTTTCTCCTGGCCCAGGGGGCTGAAACTTTCTCCTGGCCCGAGGGCTGAAACTTTCTCCTGGCCCGAGGGCTGAAACTTTATTCTGGCCCGAGGGCTGAAACTTTATTCTGGCCCGAGGGCTGAAACTTTATTCTGGCCCGAGGGCTGAAACTTTATTCTGGCCCGAGGGCTGAAACTTTATTCTGGCCCGAGGGCTGAAACTTTATTCTGGCCCGAGGGCTGAAACTTTATTCTGGCCCGAGGGCTGAAACTTTATTCTGGCCCGAGGGCTGAAACTTTATTCTGGCCCGAGGGCTGAAACTTTATTCTGGCCCGAGGGCTGAAACTTTATTCTGGCCCGAGGGCTGAAACTTTATTCTGGCCCGAGGGCTGAAACTTTATTCTGGCCCGAGGGCTGAAACTTTATTCTGGCCCGAGGGCTGAAACTTTATTCTGGCCCGAGGGCTGAAACTTTATTCTGGCCCGAGGGCTGAAACTTTATTCTGGCCCGAGGGCTGAAACTTTATTCTGGCCCGAGGGCTGAAACTTTATTCTGGCCCGTGGGCTGAAACTTTATTCTGGCCCGAGGGCTGAAACTTTATTCTGGCCCGAGGGCTGAAACTTTATTCTGGCCCGAGGGCTGAAACTTTATTCTGGCCCGAGGGCTGAAACTTTATTCTGGCCCGAGGGCTGAAACTTTATTCTGGCCCGAGGGCTGAAACTTTATTCTGGCCCGACGGCTGAAACTTTATTCTGGCCCAAGGGCTGAAACTTTATTCTGGCCCAAGGGCTGAAACTTTATTCTGACCCAAGGGCTGAAACCTGTTTAGGTCCGGGGGCTGAAACTTTCCTCTGGCCCCGGGGCTGAAACGTTTTTCTAACCCGGGGGCTGAAACTTTTTTCTCGTCCGGGGGCTGAAACGTTTTTTTCTGAACCGAGGGCTGAAACCTTTTTCTGGCCCGGGGGCTGAATCTTATTATTATTATTACCATTATTATTATTGTTATTATTATTATTATTAAGAAGGGGGTGGCCGGACAGATCCGGCCAAGCACGTCGACTAGTAGTCCATTGTACAGCTCCCAGACAATTTATGACTTAAACAGTCTGTGTTGAAGCGAAGAATTTGCTTCACCGGGATGTCAGAAACCTCATGGGTTTCTATTTGATGCTCAAACCTCTCAGCCGAGTAGTTACCACAGCTGCACAGAACATGGGAGGTTTCAACAACAAGGCACGCCCTGCAGAGTGGATCGTCCCCAATGCCAATCAGGTGGATGTGCCTGTTGAGTTGACAGTGTCCAGTTATTAGACCGCTAACCAATCGAGTACTAGGCCTAGAGAGCGCGAGTAAATACCTCGCTCTTTGCTTAGTCGGACCAAGGATGAATTCCTTGGTTTGTCTTTGATCATCCATCTCCAACCAAAGTCTTAGTTGGTGGTCAGTCATGACTTTACGGAATTGGTTTCGCACCATGCCAATCGGTAGAGGAGCAGTGGGTTGTGTTGGAGGGTCATTGAACGAAACTAAATAATCTCCACATTCATTTGAAATCGCCTTTTCTATTCGAATATTACATTTTTCTACGTCACTAGTGATGAAATAATTGAAAAAGTAAATTTTTTGGAAGAAAGATTTTCCAAAGCAGAAACTATAAAAGGCAATCGTCGCTTTCATACGTTTGTTCCTTTGAACCGCTGCCTACGTTAATCAAGGCCCGTGCGCGGTGTTCTCGAGGGGGCGACTTTTAGGAAACGTGACTTCTTGTTTTCTCTTTATTTTACCGTGAGATGGCACTCCGAGCTGTACCGAAATAAGGGAAAATCTATTAATTTGGAAATATTAAGGCGGTAATTTCAAGGGGGCATCCATAAACATATTTTTGTTTATTAAAACTAGTTGATTTTAATGTTTTTGATGATAATAAAAGTAGTTTAAATGGAAGAAACCTTATACCCTCTTCAGACGAGGCGAAGTTAGCCTTCTCAGTTCAATGAAACTCGGTTAAGTGTGATTAAACCACGGTTAAATCTAATTAAACAAGCTAGTTACGCCTCGTCTGAAAAGGGTATTAGAAATTTAATTTAAAAGTATTTAAAATGAAAGAAACCATAAAATTTTAAATTATAAAAGCTTTATTAGGAATTATTTTCTTGTGTAAGGTAATTAATTTATACTTTCAATACTTTCCTGGATAACGGTTTAGAATTATGAGTTTTCTTAATTTCTTCCCGATCCGAGATATCACGAGCATGATTGTGTAACAGTGGCTTTAAATATTTTGAAAGTAACAATTTAATTAAATTTTCATTGCCTGGACAGTGGCATTTTAGAGGTTTTATAAAATGTGGGAAAATTATTTCGCAGTATGTTGCTAGTACTAGGCAATTCGGTAATACATTAATTGAATTTTGGGCACAATCTGTTACAATTGTTTTAAGGGAAATAAAAAGACGGCTAGGGGTACCGTAGACCCCCATTGTCTTGAGCTTTAATTAACTTTGGCAATGGTGAGTTCGAGGCTGGATGGGTTAGCTTCTCTACACAGTTATCACATTCGGAATGCTCTTCTGCGACTCTTAACTAAATATCCTCCAATTAATGCAATTGTGCAGTTGCTTATGGTTACAGTACAACCATCTGAAATTATGAAAGTTTTAGAATTCGACACGAGACATCTGATTAGACAAATATTTAACATTTTACCTTTTTCTGTAACATTCTCCATCATCTCCAAAAGTTTCCGAAGGTACGATGAAAGATGAGTTTTCATTTCTTCAGCCTGGGCCACAACTGAGAGATCTCTGTTTTCTTTGCGCTTTTCAATTTGGTTCCTCGTATTATTACCGTAAATTTTTGAAACTTCAATATTGTTTCCACGGTTTGCGTTGCAATATGTGGACGCTTTTAAGATTCCAATCTGAAGGGCTTGCTCGAGGCCCAAAGAGCATGACCTTGCGTCCATGCAATCGTTAAAACCACCACTTCTTAGCTTGCTGAAACTTTCTTCAATGGTGTCGCTTGATAATTTTCGGGTTAGCACAAAATGAAACCCAATTTCTAGCAAATGTTTAGTTACTGCTATTGTAGATTTTGTAGTCATTACCAAGGCTTCGTACGTTTCATCAGTGAATCGTTCGGTTTTTAATGTTGCATGGGTTTGAATCCCTTCGATGAACATGAGGAAGTCATTTTCAAGCTGGAGGCGTTCATTTTTTCGTGGTAGAGTTTCCAATTCTTCGCGATGTTTTTTGCGGGATCTTTCTAAAGTTCTACAAAGACAAAATTTGTAACAGTTTCTTTATTAATCCTAAATGAGGTAGACTTAAATAGAAACTGGGGATATTTCCGTTAACCGACCCCCACTAAATAACGATGGTCATAGACTATTTAGGGCCTGGGGAGTTCAGAAAAAATAATAAAAAAATCTCTGGCCACAGGAAGTTTGAGAAAACCTTATTTGAAAATTTGAAATTCCCATGCTAAAGGAATCGATAAAAAATCACTTCGTTATAGGGTTGCATTCTCCCTTTAAATCGTGACGCGAATGATCGTTTAATATTGATTGTTTATGGAAAATTCGTAAGTGAAATATTGTTGGACCAAACTATTAATTAGCCCGAGAAACGATCGCCAAAAATTGGTCAATTTGGGCGTTTGTTTTGAGGAAAATGATAATAATCCCTGTTCGAGAGGGAGTCGTAAATTTCTTAATTTGACAAATCGAAACTACGTTTCTTTCGATTTCCGAAACGTGGAAAAGAAATCAAAAGTCGTAGAGAAACGGATTAAGGGTTGGGTAAATATTAATAGCGACGCTCGATACTCGCCAATACATGTTTAATTAGCAATCGAGAACGCGTTAATTTTGCATTCCACCAAGAGAGAGATAATGAATTGACTTCGTTGAAAGGGGGTTTCCATTCAACCGAATCTCATGGGACCGAATCCCATTCGTCCGAAAAATTCTAGCTGAAATTTGGAAAATCTAGCCCAACGGCGGGTTTCGATTGAATAAGAATTTGATTGAAAAAATTTATATATATGTAGCGTTACTTTATAAGCGGAAAGAAATATGTTATACTTCGACGGGGTTTTCGTCTTACCGTTGTCTAGTGATAGTAAATCTTGTTTCGAGTCCCCGTCGATGAAGGTAAGTTTCCAAAATATATAATTTGAAATCGATAATAATATAGACTGGTGATCACGAAAGCCTTAGCGTCGTCGACTCCAAAAATTATCATAAAAATAAAGTTTCATTAAATGTTTATTCTGTAAAATTAACATATTTTAATTTAAAATTATAGCTTACCCATTAAATAGCAAGCCATATTTGCGGCCGCTACACCCCTAGGCCCTACTCTCCACAAGCAGCTGGGCAAAAATGGTTTCAGGAAAATCCGGCTAAAACGCAACGCGCGGGGAAAATAGGTATTTCAAATATTTCTAGTCAAGCTCGCAGCGCTCGCGGTGAGGGAATTTGGCAACTTAAATTGCCAAACGAAAAATAAAAATCAGTTCCGCGAACGGGCCTTGATTAACGTAGGCAGCGTTTGAACTCAATCCAAATTCAAACAGGGCCATTTTCCTCGATTTAAGAGGATATTGCGTTAGAAACATTATTGCTGGTGGACATGGAAAAAAAGCTATATTGGAAGAATGGAGTTTTCAAATTAATTTCGAGATTATTTTGTTTCATTTATGTAGCCTCTATTCCAATAATTATTATTGGCCACTTAATAAAGATGAAAGCTGTGTCTTACCAGAAAACATAACATTTAATTCAAAATCCTATATCTTTGGTGTCGCTTGGGAACACAATAAATATTTGGAGGATCAAATAATTAGGGATCTTCTACGAGTACTGGTTGAGGACCTGGATCAATGCAAATATTGACCCATCTCGAAAATTTCAATATGTTGTGATCCAGATTAAACTCATTCGTTGCTAGCACTATTTGACTTTAAAATTTTAAATAAAAAATACATAGTTTTATCATAATATGAATATTAGCATAATTTAACATAATTATGCCTTTTTCACTACGGACTACGTAAGCCTAAAGTGTCCTTCCTCCATGGTAATTGTATCTTATTACATATCAAAAATTTAAACCCATTTCCCCTAAGACTACATTTATTGGGGCTTATAAGCAGACGAAAGTGAAAATAAGTTCTAGGATATAGCTTTATTGCGGCATACTTATGTTTAATTAAAATAGTATGGGTTTTAACAATCTGCTTTCTGAGTGCTGACAATTGAACGTGGAACAATCTATAGGATTTGTTTGGGGCACGATAGTCAAGTTTTCAAGCACTCGCACATATCTAATGAATATATTAGTTCTTATGGCTCACTTGTTTTTTTTTTTTTTTTCCCTGTCCTTATCTGTCTGCCAAATTCCTCAATTAGTTGCAAACTTGCTGAAATTAAATTGATGGTAATATGAGATATAGCAGGATAGCACACTGAATGATGTGATCTATCTTATCTATATATTTCCAAATCGATGGACGGGGCCCGTAATGATCTTTGTTTAGAGGGCTGCAAAATGAAAAAAACTCAATGCCAATGCCGGCCAACTCCAACGGTAAATGTTTTATAAACGCTACTGCCACCCTAACGCCATTGTAAATCTTCGCAAAGCCTCCTAACTACCATACTAAAAACAAAAGAAAATGTAATCCCTGCCAAAGCCAATTAATAAGTTTCACTAGATTCCCACTCAACGTAATCCGCTAGGCTAAAACTGACATTGATTAACCTAAAATGGTTAAGTTTGTTGAGTAAAAATTTTAGTGAGAGAGACGTATATAGGCCACGTTTTTACCACCACTTCTTCACCCCGCAATGGCTCGATGCAGTGTCTTATTGCTATCAGCCCTTGCCTGATGCAATCAGCAGGAAGTGGCAACGCCATTATAATTTTTATGATTTTTCTAGGGAATCCAGAACGAGATTACCTAGAACCACATCTACATGGTAAACTCGAGCAAAGGGATCCACACTAACTCAGCGTTATATAGCCCAATGGACGTAAAATAATCACAAATAATGAAAATGTAATTCATTATGTAGGACAGGGGTCCCTGGCCAACCTTTTCGGCTCAAGGGCCAAATTCGAAAATTCCAATTAGATCCCAGGCCGCATGCATCAATTAAATTTGCATTAGGAAGTTTCAAACCACTCTTCATTCAATGAGCAATAATTCGTACCACGTAAACTTTGTGAAGAGAATCAGACGATGCAAAGCAACGACCAGTGCAGAAAAAAAGATTTCCTAATTATTGAGACCTCATAAGAGGGAAAATTCAAGGTTACGATGCCGCAGTTCGCCGAAGACAATCGCCTTACGAAATTTCCTTTATACTCAAAAAGTCGAATTCGAATTTGCTTAAAATTTGCCGCGGGCCGCAAAACCATTAAGGATAGATTACGATCGCGCGCCACAATTTTAAACACGGCGGGCCACGTGTTGGGCTACCCCTGATGTAGGACTTGTAACATTAATAATACCTGACATAACCTGGAACCAACAACCAGAAAATCTGGCTCCAGAGAAAATATGGTGCAAATCTTGTTGCAATCCCCAGAGCGGATTATTACCAAGGAATCCAGAGTAAGGCCTGTCTTGAGTTTTCGGAACTTGAAAATCGAAGCTGTCGCCAACTGGTTAAAATCCCCCACAACCAAAAATGAGAGTCCCTCGAAAGTATTTTCGGACCCCATGATTTTTTGGCATCTTGAATTCACTCTCATGAGGATTCCCACTTCAGCCATTGAAATCTTGTCAATTATTATCAAACTCGGGTCCTTCCGGGCAACACTAATTTTGTTCAACATTTCCGATTCCATTCGCGACATGGGACCCCGGTATTGGCTTTACGGGAAGTGAGAACGGGAACGACCCTCCAATGTGGAAAACCGCTCCCGTGTAAGCACACTTTAGAGCAATTACGCTCGAGTTGTCAGCTCCTGTCTGTTTATACGGCATTGATCAAGACGCTTTTTCCCACTCCTGCTCCTCCAGTAACAAAAAGTCGTAATGGCTGGCCAACTTATGTTTTGAAATGACCAAGAATGTACCCAAAAACTTCATTTTGTCTGTTGTTCAAATTCTGAACCATTTGAGCATACTCTTTGTCCTTTACGTATCTAACAATATTTACTATTGTGTAATCTTCGACCGTGAACTCGCGATATTCCAATATCGGTTGGACATTAGTAACGTCAATTTGAGCTCGTTCTCTAGGAATTCCGCTCTTGTGCGCTTAAAGCGAGTGTCTGCTCGATTTAGTTACGATTTCAACCGCTAGATGTAGTAATTTTTTTGTAAATTTGAAAAATATTTGAAAAATGGACCTTTTCATCTAAATCCCATGATTGGATAAAATGTGTCACGTGTGTACAAAAACTTAGACTGGGGCTTCAATTGGACATACAACGTAATGAAAAGGGTAGCCTGCTAACGCGTCTCGCTAAACAGTCCATTTTCTCTCGCGTCTGTCTTGGTAGCTCAGCTGTACCGGCTGTTTCTCTCTTTCGGTTTTAAGTTCTACTTTTGAAATCGGTCTGGCAGCGGCGCTCTTATTACGCGGCTACGATACCACGAATGAAATTCGAATTGTTTGTAAGTTTCTAAGTTATGTTTAAACTATAAATTAACAATATAAATACTAATAAAAAATTTTTTTCAGAATCTTTTGAATGAATGGTTGTCACAGGTCAGGATTATTAAAATGTAGGCCATGTTCTAAAAACTTGAAACTTGGACGGTAGGGGCCTTAGCCGGCTTCCGCCTCCGAGTTTCCGCGCGGCCGCGGCAGCCTTCGCCGGAGTTTGGTTTACGAAGGCCGAGGCTGATTATCGTGAAAATCAAAATGTTTTTACTTATTTCAAGTAATTTTAAGTATTTTAATGTTTATTTAAATATAATTTAATTAATTATACTGCTAATTTATTCCCATAGAGTCTTTGGCGGGTGCCAGGATTTCTTCAAAGTTCAAAAATTTGTTTGGCTTATAAATTGTTTTGGAAAATTTTGAAATTTTGACCATAGAGTTCCTGAATCTCTACTATCTTTCTCCGAATTTCATTAAAAGTGGCTAGGCATAGTAATGAAGGTATGTAATCTTAAGATATAAACAAATTATAATATTACAGAATTCGCCTTTATAAATAAAGATTGTCATGTGCACGAAAATAAATTTGGCCAATAAAATTGGTAATAATTCATTTCGAATTACAAGAACAGTTATTGCTGTTCATTTAAGATTTTGAAGGAGTAATCTCACAAAATAGGTGTCTTCATATTTTTTGTTAACACGGTCCAATTACGTAATCAAATGATTTAGAATGTTGTTTTTAAAAAGAGTACGTAAAAAATTAACTAAAGTAGAAAAGTATTTCCCGCATTAGCAACAACGATAAAAAGCCAAATTTCTCCTCAAGGCTCGACAGTTATTATGTATTTTCTTATAAAGTTTTAATTATTTTGCCAATTTGAGAGTAAAAAAGAACTGTTTACCACCAAACTATTCTGTAAAAGCTCTAAGTTCAAAAACCACTAACTAACCAAAAGAGCAAATTAATTGCTTATTTTTAATGTTTATTCGTCATTAACTTAATTATTGGTTTGAAAATCAATCTGGAATATTGCTATAAAATTCAAAACTGAAAGATTCATTAGCAGGCCTTTATACTCTAAAATTAAAGTGATACTGTAACTGAACTTTCGCGATTTCGGGAAAAACTTTCGCGATTTCGGGAAAAACTTTCGCGATTTCGGGAAAAACTTTCGCGATTTCGGGAAAAACTTTCGCGATTTCGGGAAAAACTTTCGCGATTTCGGGAAAAACTTTCGCGATTTCGGGAAAAACTTTCGCGATTTCGGGAAAAACTTTCGCGATTTCGGGAAAAACTTTCGCGATTTCGGGAAAAACTTTCGCGATTTCGGGAAAAACTTTCGCGATTTCGGGAAAAACTTTCGCGATTTCGGGAAAAACTTTCGCGATTTCGGGAAAAACTTTCGCGATTTCGGGAAAAACTTTCGCGATTTCGGGAAAAACTTTCGCGATTTCGGTTGAACTCGTGATTTCGGGTGAGCCATCGCGATTTCGGGTGAACCATCAGCTTTGTCTCTCTTGGGAAACTGTATATTGAGAGCATTCATATGTGTCAAGGGTCAACAAAAACAGTAAATGAAGTAGAACTTCATTTATTCGTCGTTAATGTAAATCAAAATAAAGCTGTTATCATAGCTGTGTGCCGGAGATCTGGCTCAGCTCGGGTATAGAGCTCCCTTCGGGCTCAAAACTTTACTTGCAGCTCACATTGGGCTCAAGCAAATATACATGGTAGGTTTCAGTTTAGCTCGGACTCGGTTTATTTTGAAATTCAACATATTTAAGTTATGGAATGAGCCCGAGAATAGATAAATAATTATTATATAATCATACTGTTTATTGGATGATTGATTTAGACCCCTATCATAGCACACAGAAGGGTGTCTATTTCTCAAAAACAAATTGGCTCTCGATATCAACACAATACTGTAAATACAGCAGTCTATTAAAAAAAACATTGAGGAAGTACATAGAAACTTCAGAGTATCCTTGAGCCAAGCCACAAAGCAATATTACAGTTTTATTTACAGGTAATGTAACTCTTGGGAACAGAGGTTGCTAATACGGGAAATAATTATATTTTCATATGTATACGTAGTCTAAATTTTCTAACTATATTATTAAGTAATTGCAACTGACGGCAAATCTAAAATTTTAAATACCAAAGCCAAAAAAGTACGAATTTATTTTTATGATTCGTGGAAACGAAAATATCGTAATTTTTGTTTTGTCTTTTCCACGGAAAAATTACTACATGCAAATACAATATAGTACCCTATCCCTCCCCTTTAGGTAAAAAGTCTTATTTTGTGAAATTACTCCTTTAAAATCGTAAAATAGAGTAGTATTGTTTCAGGGGCAATAAACGTCGCAGGTTGCCAATGAAAGGGACTCATTTTGATCAGAATAGGCTATTTGAAGAAATCTTGAATCAGGGTTGCCGAAGGTCAGGAAAAACAGGGAAAAGATCATGGAATTTTAATAGCCATTTAACCCACTAAATGTTTAATTTTATCCCACTAAATGTTTAATTTTATCCCACTAAATGTTTAATTTTATCCCACTAAATGTTTAATTTTATCCCACTAAATGTTTAATTTTATCCCACTAAATGTTTAATTTTATCCCACTAAATGTTTAATTTTATCCCACTAAATGTTTAATTTTATCCCACTAAATGTTTAATTTTATCATTTGGGATTTACCTTGAAGAAAGCATTTGAGTCTGTGAAATCCCATTTTTATATATTCTCTATTCTTTTGTATAAAATGAGAATTGGGGGGAGGGAACCTTGAAAATAATATGGTTTCTTTTAAGAGTTATTTTAGCAGTATAAGGTCTAATTTCACCTACTTTTCTCACCCATATAATGCCCATTCTCCCTTCCCATGAGGGAAAGTAATATCTTGTCTATTTTTTAGACCATGCGCCCTTTCACAAAACTATCTCTCTAATAAACGGAATGTGACCTTGCAGCAACTAATGAAGTTATGATAGAGAGAGTTTTATCAGGGAGGTCTTTTCGCCAACTTGTCGTTGTAGAATAAGATTTCTCAAATGTCTTTTTGGAGGGCTACTTTTTGGATTATTTTCTCATGGATAATAAGGACAATAGCCTGATCTGCCACGCTTTTTATGGTCCTTTTGTAATTTTTTAGGGTAGGAAAGAGGGATGGGGTTTAAAATTGAACATAATGGTTGGAACCTTGCATAAAGCAAAGAGTAAGTAAGCCAACAAGAACGGCGGGGGGAAGGGCGCTATACCTCAATAGTAGTAACAGCTTTTCTGTTTTTTCACCGCCCCCACTGGGTGAAAAGGCACAGGTGGCTTGCGGATTTGTAAACATTACAGCCCCTCCCTCAATTGTCTTTTAAGTCATAACAGAGCTTAAATTTCCCCTCTCCTCCCGGCCCTTATATGAGGGTTAACAAGGTACTCAGCACCCTTAAATTATTTGGACATCCTCAAGACAAAATGAGATCTTTACCATTTATTTTAGTTCGTGAACTTCGTGGCGCTATTTTTCGAAATAGATCATGTGTAAAAATCCTTAAAATATTTTTCCTTGAAAAATTACTTCCTACAGAAACTTGTAAGAATTATTTCTTTCCTGGGAAGAATTTTCGGTATTTTCATTGAAAATACCGAAAATGGTTCAACCGCCCAAAGAGGAAAAATTTCATTATTGAGATATTCCCCTGAATTATTAAAAGTACTAAACCTGAAAACAATTGTGACCGATATCATTAAGAATTAGTTTTTAAAATATTTTATCAAGGATTAACGTTTAGACTATTTTTGGATTAGACCCCTAATTGCGTATAATATTGTAACAAAAACCCTTTCAATCCTTCCTCCCCCAGACAGGCGCATCTTCCTCCCCCAGACAGGCGCATTTCCAAACCGAGTCGGAAATGTAGCCTGGGAAAATATCCATGAGAAAGTGGAAAATATAAAACTCCTAAGAGCGATGTAAATAGTTTAGAAGGGGGTAGGAATAGTTTCAAAAAGGGGGTAGGGAACCCACTGAATCAGACCTGTAAAGGGGAATGATGATCGCATGCCCATATTTCATCCCCCTTTGCTTGGCTGATTCTGTACTATCTGTAGGTTGCTTAGCTCCTTTGTAGGGGCGAGGGGGTCAAAAAAAACGCAAGATGTCTATAGCGGGGGAAAAATAGAACAGTAGGCGAAAATAGACCTTACTCGCTTTTTAACACCTGTTTACACATTAGAGGGGGGAGTTAAAGTTGTTTCCCGGCTAAATTTTTCTATAATGTAAGGGTAAGGGCATGAAGAGCGGCTACAGTTTTAACTCGTTTCGTTCATAGCCTCTGAAACTGTGCTTTCCCCTCCAATTCCTCGTTTTTACTTTCCCCCATTTGGCCAAACAAACTGAATCGCCAATCTTTTTCAAATTTCCTCCTTTCGTCTCTTGTCCAAGAAAATCCTAAATTATAGAAATGCAGCTAAGGCGGCTAGAATTTAGCCTGTTGTAATTTGACCTGATACAGACGAGTGCTGGATGTGAGGACGTCACTTGACCTTGACTGCCCACCAAAAATGCGCATTTAACACCTTCCATATTGGGGGGGGGGCACAATTGTGAAATTGTTGTATTTTGTAAAACACTATAAAGTGCCAGCTGTACATATTTTTCAATAAAGGATAATAATAAAATCCAAAGCCCTCTAACACAACTTTCCTTTATTCCAGGGCTGTCAGTAGCTTGTGGAAGCAATTCCAACGAACTGATAATTATTTCGCAAATTTTTAGTGTTTGATTAAAAACATTATTTATGTTTTATGCGGTACACATTTAGCACACAGTTTTTAGTGCCCCCTCTTAAAAAAATTTAAAACGATACGCAACAACCCTTTGTGCCCTTTGTTTTCCTATACAGATATCTAGAAATTATATTAAATTTTAAAATTAGCTCAATTGACTTGCGCAATAATATAGATATTAATTAAAAATGGTGCCATGAAGGCCACCGAAACTGCAGTCGAGTTTTTAAAAATAAACTTTTAACGCTTGGGCACGAGAAAACTTTCGTTGTTTCTTCATTTTTAATTAATATCTATATAGAAATTATAATTATCTTCCATGAAAAAATGGTTTGAATATAATCGTCGTTATTTTCAAGAAGGGAAATTAATCAAGTTTGTTTTTATTTAACATAACGCGTAATTCGACTAATCCATCCGCTTATATTTCAGGGATTGTAACTTTTTTCAATGTAGCCGCGGGCTGCAATTTATTCGTTAACGATTGAAACGCTCTTGTTACGTCTTGTTACCTTGTATAAGCCTGATAGCGCTAAGGCTTTAGCCGTTTTAAGACTCGGCAGGTATAATGTACCTCGCAGAAAGTAATACATTTGATTACGCTACCGGACTATCGATTTGTTTTGGTCGGTAATTGTAATCAAAAGCAAATTCGATATCGTCGTAATATTACTTAGTCCACTAATTTCTATTATTCACCATCACATTCGGGCGCTTGTGAAATCCATTGACAAAGGCAGACATAAAGAGACGATTTTTCTTTACTATAGGCTGTTTAAATCATATACTATTTTGTATTTCGGAATATAATATAAGAAATAAAGAAGCTTTATCAAACTAACCAAATCTATTTTACGTAACTAAACTAGTTCTCGAAAAAGTACCCTTAATGTCCCGCCATTGGCCTAAAAAGCGGGCCCTAGCCGTCCTAGCTATATTCCTCTACTCGCGGAGTAAAAGGGGGGGGGTGAAACACGAGGGGAGACAAAGTAGCTTATTTCCAGGACTGCTAGAAAAAAAACCGTTACTGCAAACTGGAAAATGATAGATGGCAGCACATTCAGTCAGTTTTTAAGCGTCGTGCGGTGGAGCAAACTCAAGGGGCAAGGATCGCGCCGACACTCGCTTTAAAGTCCGATTGATTTACAAATTCACGCCTCTTCAACGAAATCAACTCCAAATTTGTCTCATAAACTTCCTTGATATTGTTCTCCATTATATCAGTTCTCATTTTGCCACGGAAAATACAAAATTTGTTGTCGATAGAAATCTAAATTATCTTTTTTAATACTGTCGATAGAAATCTAAATTATCTTTTTTAATACTGTCGATAGAAATCTAAATTATCTTTTTTAATACTGTAATTTCTAAATCGAATGATTTTGGCGATCGCTCGTTTTCGTACGAAACCCTTCGAATCTTTCAGAGCAAGCCAAACAGAGGGAACTTCACCTTCTTCCTCATTAAGGTTTAAAACGGGTGCCCCTCTGCCTCTTTTCTGGCTGAATTCGTACCACGCCGCTAATTCAAATTAGACAAATTGAATCCAACGTACCTGGCCTGAAGTGATAACGGTTCAATAACCCATCTGCGAATATGTCCGTGCTATCTTCCGGTAGATCAAGCAGCTGTGACTTCGGCCGAAGAATATGGACACGTTTCTCCGGCTGAATAGTGTTGATATAAACCGTAGCTTGACAAGCTTGGACACCGTGATCTGCAGGCAAAAATAAGCCGCTTCTTGAGCAGAAACCTCCTGCCCACTGAGAAATTTGTTGGCAATTATCGTTAGCCTTTGTTTAATCGTGGAGCCAGCTTTCTTAGCAGATTTTTATGGCCTATAGTAGTATCTAAGAGATTCCCCGTTGAGATTTTCCAATGTACGCAGTGATGTACATTATGCAAACTTATGCGTTTAGGGCGATTTCAATATCCATATTTGCACACCATAATCTGAGAATGTCTTTGTTATTAGCTTTCACTCTTCTCGAGCACATCTCTTCAGACGAATGGTCTTTTTCTTCAGTTTCAGACACAGACACAGTCAATGTAAACCTGTTCCGTCATTTTAAGAGGATTGAAAGTTTTCTCGAATGTTTCCTGAGATCCGCTTCAAGAGTTAGAGCAAAGATTGCTTTCTCTACTCTTTCTGATTCTTTTTCAGTGCAATACACGTAGTCGTCGGTCTAGTTTCTCAGTTCCGGATCCTGAAGGTACGTCCTGGGGGCCATGGAACTCCGAAACGGCAAAGTGTCGTTTCACCCTGCTTGACCTTACACGTTCTCGTGTGTTTGTGAGGCTGAAGCGGAATCAGGCCAGTCAGCTTATCATCTTGGGACTTTTCGCAAGATATTAAATTATCAGCAAAAGCCGCAACTTCATCGGCGTGCGAATCATCCGCATTGGAGCACCAGAAACCCAAATTAAGCTGTGGATATGTGGGCTTACTCGATGCTGGAACTATACTCCGTAGTATAGTCAACCACAGCCCCCTTACGGTGCTGCTTTGCTTCTTAGGGACTTCAACAAAGCTCGAAACCTGTGATCAAAATATCGATCTTCTTGAATTAACTTTGTATTTAAAAGATATAATTTGTTTTTCCTGATCTGTTGTTCGACTTTTACCAGCAGTAACCAGCAAAGCGTTGATCAGCTCGGGCCAACGCGTTTCGGCCAGGCCAACGCGTTTCGGCCAGGCCAACGCGTTTCGGCCAGGCCAACGCGTTTCGGCCAGGCTTACTGTCAAAAAGAATTTAGGAATGGCAGGTTTTCTAGCCATAGCTTAAAGATCTCTGGATTTACTTTGCCAAAAAGCTGGAGAGTTCCGAAAATCCGAAATCCGTCGTCATGATTAATTAATTCTTCAAAAACCCCTTTCGACTCTCAATCTCCCATTCTCCCTGCGCTAAAGCTTTGACCATCAGCTGCCGTAGTTTTACGCAAGCAAATATAAATGGCTTGACTAACTTTCAAGGTTTCAATTTTAAATCACTTAAAAAAAAATTGTTACGTCACTGGTACACCTTCTATCCGAACAAAGAGCGGAAAGTTTTTCCCCGCCAGGCTCATTACTAACGGCCCAAGAACCCTCAATAGGTCCTGCTTCCTCCTCTACCAGAGCCCTATCATTTTCGTTAACGACGAAATCCACGACCTCTTCTAACACAGAGAATAAAAGTTCTTCGGATAGTGTGACGTTTTTTTTTTTCTATAAAATGGCGTGCCTACTAATAACCAGAGGGCAGCTAGAATTTGCTTTGGGCGTACGGTTTCGAATATGAATGGATGATCGTACTGCATGCGACGCATCAATTTAATCTTAATTGTATGAGTGTTATCCGGCAGCCTTGGCAAAACTGAACATGATGTGTCCACATTTCAATTAACGTTCACAATCGTGCCCTTAGAACCCTTGGAAACACGGATTAAATTGTTTCGTATCTATAGAAGCGTTAATTTATGACTAGTTCTCTTTTGCCGTATACGAAACGCTCTATAATCCCATTTTCCTTCAACTCTTTTTCTCCTCACTGGCCTTACCAACGCTTCTCTCCCTCCTTATTTTTTTAATGTTCTCGGCACTTACAGACTCCGAGGCTTGCGGTTGCTTATATCAAACTCGAGGTATCGAAACGATATTTAAAGATTAGATTTCAAATATACGTTGTATTTAAAACAATTACTTTATACACGAGTGCTTTGAAGCACAATAACATAAATGTTATAGAAAAATCAACTTGTTGGTACGAAAATCTTTATGAGCAATTATTTAATAGTTTAGTAGGCACCCAAACATACAGGGACGGATTGGAGGTGAATGTTCAATCTGCGAGTAGTCTCCGTACTAGTCTGTTCTTCAGAATCTTAACGGTCGCGGGATGGATCAACGAATATTCACAATCCGAAGAGGGCTTGTATGTTATCTCACCTCAATTGAAAAGATCTCTGACATCTTTTATATCAGAATAATTGTAAATCTGAGTATCGAAATAGACCTGGGCCTTGGTCGCTGGTAGTTTGATCGTGTACGTCGAGTTATCACTTTTCTCGTCGAATCTAGGAATGATTCCTCCCATCTTGTCGATTGGATATGGCTTTCCAGTCTTCAACTTCAGAGAGATCCGGTAGAGTGTTGATTAATTCCTTTTTTCGTTTATTCGAGCTGCCGGCCATGGCGAGAGTTGTGATATTTTTGACTAAAAATTTGGGTTTATATATCACCTGATATAGGTATTTAGACGAAAAAAATTGAGGTCCACTGGCCTGTTCGGATTTTTAAGTTGGCTAGTTGGAAAAGTTTAGTATGTAGGTCACATCTTAAATCCTACCTTCGCGGATTTTTGTGTCTTTTTTTAGATCTGGTCAAAACTTTTTCAAAAAAGCAAGGATCTATTTTATTTTAGAAACGTTCTGACTTTAATGTTAGATAGTTGGAATAGTTAATTTCCGGGTTCACGCTTCGGAACAAGTATTATCCAGATTTTTAGATCCGAATAGATCTTTAACAATTTATTAGAAAAAAATTGAAACTGTTAGAAAATGAGGATTTTACTTCCTTTCAACCGAGTTCGGACTTCTAATGTTAGTTAGCTGGCATAGTTAATTTTCTAGTTCACAGCAACCTTAGCTCTAGTTGAAGTTCTGAATAACAATAATGCGGAAACTGAATCGGAATATTTAAAACACATAATACGCGTTTTTGTATGCAACGAAATAATAAAAAATCAAATCGTTATAACTATTAGATTACGTATTCAAGTAAGTCCTAGTTTCACGATGTTCGAATTTATCGATAGTCGAGATTGCGGGCGATATATATTACAAACCGAATGTTCTTTAGGGATCATTCATAAATGCCAAAATTTCAACAAAGCCTCTTATATACTCGGGTATATATGTCATTCTAAAACAGCTGTAGAAGGAGTTATCAACACGGCTTTATAAAGATTCTCTACGAATTACGGTCGACGTTAATAATTAAAAAGAACACTTTAAACAAATCCAGAGGATACAACGGGTATTTAATGAACATTGCCAAATTAATGGAGATATTACAAGTACTGACCTGGCACGGAGATACCAATTGTTGTAACTACGCGTCACAACAAGACGGACAGTTTTTACGCCCTCAAGTGGACGCCTTCAAAAAGCATGGTTTTATAATCCGAGTGGAAAAGTGTTTTCAAATGATTCTGTATATCAAAAAGAATATGATGAAATTTATAACCGTATATGAAATAAAAACACATTTTTTTCCAATCAATTTTTATTGTATCAAATTTATTTCACATACTATTGCAGACTATCGTATAGCCACCATGAATCATGCTGGGCCGTAGCTGATCTCGAGCGTTGTACTAAATGTTTTTGCTATTACGGTTGGGATCCGTGTTTCCAAGCGCATCTTTTAAACGGAACATGTGCTTCGAAAAGCGTTGTTTGACATGCGGGCATTTGTTGGGGGAAAACCACGACTGTTTGTCACCATGTCAACAATGTCTCATTAGACACCCTGAACAGTTTCATTACGTTATGCCTCTTTGTACGTCGCGCGAAAAAAGCCGCTTAATGTTTTTCGATACTGAAACTATTTTAGAAAACAATATGTTTACCCCCATTTTATTAATTAGTGAAGCTGAATTGGAAAATGGTAGTTACGAAAAATTGAGTTTTTACGGGAAAGATTGCGTAGATAAATTTTTAGATTATCTTTTATCCACGGAGGTAATAATTAGTTCTCAGAATGTACGAAAGCGTAAAACTAGAAAAGCCCGTTTTCAACACTTTACCGTGTTAAGTCATTTTGGGTATTGCTACTTTTACTCTTTTCGTAGCGTGTTGAACATAATCCTCTTTCGTTTCGAACAAATAGTTCAAAAATTGATCAAAACAATCACAGCCGCGAAATGTTTTGTAATTGTAGTCTCAGTCATCTTGTTCAATAGCTAAGACGAGAAGTACCGGGACGTGTTCTTTGTTCTTAACAATAGTCTCCGAGTCATAGTAACAATATCTAACCTTCTCGTAAATAGTATCCAAAGGCATGACATAACATTTGTTCTTCTCGTGTTTCCTTTTGCAATTTCGACAAGGTTTGTTACACTCGTGTTTTTCGCCGCGTTCTAAACCGCATTGTTTACAGCTTTAAAAGTTTCGCATACATTATTCGCTTTGTGTAAATTAAAATCAAACTATACCTTCTAAGTATCTACTATATTTTCGGCAAATAGCTTCACTAATGGTTCCTCATGAAAGACGTTAGTCTTACATCTATGACATATTAAACGCGGCTCGCACGTATGACCTCGTTTCTGTTTATCATTTGTAAATATTTTTAAACAGAGGAAGCAATACGAACTAAGATAGTGCAAGTCTTTAAGGACATGCACGTGCTGGTTCACAGAGACCAAAAATATTTGTTTCTCACGAAACGGACCAATGAAAATCGGTTCGAAATTTTCTAGTTTATGAACAATAATTTGATAATCAGTTAAATAATTCTGAAAAATTTCAACGCTATCCAAATATAAGGGCGCTGCCTCGTCCATGCTAGGCTCGGTATCATTTATCCCGACAGACTGAAGAGAAATTCCCCAATCACTTTAATAAAAGGCGAACTTCTAGCTGCTCTAAACCGGTAAATCTAATTACGGAGCTCTTATTCCAGTTTTCGTTGGTAAAATTTAAAGAATCTTTAGAATATGAAACAACATCGTGCATGAATGAAACATCCGGTACTTTAATGGATAAAATGTTATATATACAAACAATATTGCCTTTCGTATATTGAGAAAATCGTACGAAAATTTAAGTGTTCGTCCTGAAGTCATTACTCCGAATATAAGAAAAGTCAATCCCCTGAGGGGTTAAATCATGGTCTAATAGATACCATCCATCACCGACATTTAAATGGGGTGTATGTTGAAAGTTATATTTACTCTTAAATGGGGTGTATGTTGAAAGTTATATTTACTCTTTAATTCATTAAAACTCTCGTTTAATTGCCTTCTAAGACTTTTCAGAATATAAAACACGACATCGGCATTAGTGATATATAATCCATCGATAAATGTTGGTAATCTTTTGAGCCCTTTTTGTTCATTTAATAATTTTTAAATCCAAGTTAATCGATTGGATTAGGCTATAAGTGCCTGAAACCGAAGTCTAAAATCCACGGGTGTGTTATGATAAATATAATATATAATCGAACAAAGAACTGGTCGAATTTCGGGAAAGGTTACGGGCTATAAGTCAAGAAGCTATTCAATATCGGGCGAGTTGGATTCTCAGAGGAAGCTAATACGAAAAGATTGACTCCTAACGACTCAAGTTCGCCGGATCAAGAAGGATCAGACCTTCTTTACCGGATTTATAATCGAAGGATACGTTGTCTTACCCGTTAACTAACGAAGCCACGTCAACGTCCAACAAAGAGGTGTAACAAACGAACACTTTCTTAAATTATAGTTTCGTTCTTCGGTGGGGTAATGAAATTTATTCCTCCATAAATACATAGAAATAAAAATTGCTGATACATATAACCTGTTTCTGGGGGAAATATACCCTTTTTTAACTTCTTGGCACAACTTAAAGGGAGAATGCAGCTTAACATGTGATTTTTTTATCAATTCCTTATTGATTAAATATGCCTAGTCCACTAATGAAAAAATGTACGAGCAAATAAATTTAAAACTTACCCGGAAATTAGTCTTAGCGGGATTCATGAAGATCCAACAATAAGGACCCTTAAACCTGTCTAAGAAAGCACCCATTGATGCGAAAGATAGAGCGCTATAAAAAGAGCGAATCGTAACATTTTATACGATGATTGAAGTGAGAGTATTACATTTTATTTTAAAATATGCAATTTAATTATAATCATTATCAGACCGTTAAAAATTATGATTTTTCTTTGTATATTTGTCATCAAGTGGAATATTGCGATAGACATTTATTCAACTCCAACCGTAATTTTAACTCCATTTTGTCAAAGAGCTATACGCTATATAAAATTAATGTTATATTCGTGACTAAAGGCTAGTGTTAACGTAAATATGATTATATTCACGATCCGATCCTTTACTCATGAAAACTACATCCAATTTTTTATAATATACTACCTCACCCTGATAGTTGCAGTTGTGGTTAAAACAGTATATCACTCTAGCGTTCTGGTCACATTCACTCACATATTTTTGAGAAATCATATTTTCCTCCCCGCACCATACGCATACAAATCTATCGCCAACGAGGGGGCAACGACCTGTCACGAACAAAGCGTTCAAGTTCCAGGAACTGAAATATACAAATATAAGATTATGTATAAACAATGGATATACTCGTTTAAAGAAGTCACTCACGGAATATCAGCCGGTACAATTTCGGGAGGATACTCTATATCACCGCCTGATTCATATCCCTCTTCCAGACTGTCAACGGGCTCGACAGCCTCATAATCAGCTAATATCGCCTTGAGAGTGTCTTCTTAAAAATATATCACGCACCCAGAATCTTCTAGTTACGTTTTTTTTTTCCATCTTCGATACAACAAATAAACTTCTAGAGTTTTAATTGTTTCGAGCCTAACGTCGTCCATCTTTAAACTATACACACACGGTTCGGTTCTGCTCGGAAAGTTCGAATTCAAGCTTCTCTAGATGGCGTTTTTTATTTATTTTTTCGCCCAGTGGAAATCACCCCGCGAAAAAAAATAAGGAAAGCGGAATTTCCGCTTTTCACGATTTTGGGAAAATTTTATCTGCAAAGAAATTTGCCCAGTGGAAACCGAGTGTAAGAAGTCTCTGGAAAGAAGCGAAATTGGCGATGCTTTAACCGAGATTAGCGAAACTCGTATAGCGCCCACAGTTGACCTAGAGGCACCACCTACGGAAGGAAGCGAGCTGGGCTTTCTCGCTAAAATTGACGGAAACAATCTCTTACTAAAAGATGGGGTAAACGCTCTTCATACCCTTAGAGAAGAAATCTCGGGAGACTGCGGATCACCGCGTTACTACCGAAGAGCATGTTGTGGAAATTCCTACAATAACGCCTTACAGCAGAAATCTCACCATTCTGTTAAAGCGAGTGTCGGCGCGATCCTTGCCCCTTGAATTTGCTTCACCTCACAACGCATAAAAACCGACTGAATGTGCTGCCATCTATAGTTTACAAGTTTCCAGTAACGTTTATTTTCTAATAGTCCTGGAAATAAGCTACTTTTTATCCCCACGCTATCAACCCCCCTCCTGAGTAGAGGAATGTTTGATTTTGTCGCTAATGGTTGATTTTTAAACCAATGGCGGGATATTATGGTATTTTTCCGAGAATTACACAGTATAGTTATGTAAAATAGCTCTCAATTAAGAAAAAAATGACATTGGGTTAGTTTATATAAGGTTTTTATTACTTTCAATATACTCGGAAATACAAACTAGTGCAAATGAAAGAGTACAATAGAGTAAAATCGCCTCTTTACGAGTGCCTAGGTCAATGGATTACACAGGGACCAGGCATGATGGTGAAGAATGAAAATTAGTGGACAAAGTAATATTACGATATCAGATTTAGAACTGTGAAGTTTTTGCTTCTGATTTGAATTACCGCCCAAACGGCTAGATGATGATGGCAAAGTATTCAGGTAAAATATTTTTGGGATTTCTGTTGAGTTGTCATATGTAATACTTTCTTTTTAGTACATAATATATGTCAAAAGACCTAGAGGCAATTTTCATAAAAAGATGCTGTTTCTTCTAAATCATAAATCAGTTAAAATTTCCATTCATGCATGCCCTTTCACCATTATATAAGACATGGCAAACCCAAATGCATTATTATATTAAATAAAACCAAACTGGCTTAGTTACCCTTCTTGAAAACAAAGCAAATAACGACTATGGTATTCTAACCATTTCGTCATGGAAGATATACTTTTCTAAAAAACAGTGTAGGAAAATAAAATGGACACAGGTTTGTAGAGGACCGTACTTAATTTTTAATAAAGGGCACTAAAAACTAAGTGCTAAATTTATAGCACATAAGTTAAAAAGCATTAAATTAGTAACACATAATAAGTTAAAAAGCATGATACACCAAATATTTGTGGTTTAATTAAATATGTTAGGAAACCAACAACCGGGGGCGAAAAAAACCCTCAACGGAGTCTTTTACTAGAGAATTATCGACCATGATATATTATATGATGAAATTATAGATTAAGAGGTATTAAATAAGAATACTTGAGTTATGAAGGCAAATTTGGTTTGAACATTTAACGGTAACCAAAGGACAATGGGAAAAGGCTTCGTTATATAAGGAAAAAACCCCCAGCAGTTGGTGGAAAAACTAAATACGGTATAGATATATTTCAAAAGCTTTATGCTCATTACAACGCGCGCAGTTGAACGGATGCTTGAATGATTTTTTAGACATAATATTGGGTGACGTCAATTATTAGAAAAGGTATTTTCAGTAAGGTTGTCCAATGATGGTATCTATATAAAAAAAAATCCGTATTGATGATAAGGTATAATCTTAAACCTACCTTTCCCGTTTATGTTTTTGTATGGCTCTTGTTTTTATGTCTGTTTTTCCCTTATTCCTCCTTCGAAGTCCTGCCACCATGCGACGCGTTTTGATATGGGTGATCTTCTTGCTACGGAATCTTTTTTGTTATCCACCAAGACCGCTGTTATGGTTGACTAATGATGGTTCTATAAAAAAAGATTTAGGTATTAATGATAAGGTATAATGTTAGACGTACCTGTCCCATTTAAGTTTTTATTACTCTTCTGTTTAAAATCTCGAAATTTGCTTCTCCCTTAATTCTTCCTTTGAAGGCCCTGCTTCCATTCCACGTGTTTTTGAAATCCGCAATGGATGATCTTCATCCAATGGAACCTTTTTTTTCAAAGTGCCCTACAAATAACATTGAATAACATTGTTAGCCTATTCCTCATAAGTTGTATTTACAAAAGTCTAAATGTACCTCGAAGTTTTCCCTTTGCTCGAAAATGGCTAACATTAAATCGGGTATATACAAGTATTTCTTTTTCTCATAGACGGGAACAACGTACCATGCCTTTGTACGTTTGCTATAGGCTCGTGTATCCCTTAAAACGGGGAAAAAATTCTAGGTTAGTATTGGTTTGGTCGCGTTTGTATATTTCAAACACTCATGACTCTGATGACCTGAGATATAACTTTAGGAGGATTATCAAATATCATGCACGACTTAAATTGCCCAAAATCTGTTTGTTGTCTACAGCAAAACTATACGGTTATAAGTTTTCAAAACTCTTCCCTAAAATATATCTTCAATATGTAAAGGTCTAGTGTACAAAATCGGATAATTCAGAATTTTTAGATTTGGTCAGGTGTCAGTAATTTCAACTTGCAAATAAGCTATAATTCAGTAATGACAATCACTTTTCCTTGAACGATTTTACAATTTCTATTTTCCAAATTAAAATTTTTACCTTTGTTTTCCGTCTTTAGTCACTGCCCTAGGTCTCCCGGTGTGTTTATTGTGGTATATGGCCGCCAATTTAATTCTAATTTGGTAACCCCAGTATCTATTACAGGATTAAATTGATACAGAAATCTCACATCAATTTTAAATATATTTCACCCTTACCCAAAAGCGATTCTCTTTGGGGCGTACATGAGTATCAAACTGTGGTAACTTTCTAGAAACCCAGTGTGCCTATGAAAGTTTTAAAAAAATTACACATTGTTTATATGTATTTCTTATTTAATCTCATGCTCACCTAAAGTTTGTAAAATACTTCATGTTTTTCAATAAGTAGTTTCTCATGGCTTCATTTCTTAGCTTTAGAAATGTTGGAGTGTTAGGTTTAAGCCAGGGATGCTTCTCGAGAGTAGTTAGGACCCGCTATTCGAGCGCAACATTACAGAAGGCAGGAAGGAGAGCTACGAGGGTCTTTTCGCGATATATAAGTGTTTAAAGGGTTATTTTTTTTGTTTTTTTTTTCGTGTAATTCGTCAAAGATGACAGCTTGTCAAAGTTTGACAGGACAATGTAACTTGTTTTAAATCCAATTTATTCAGAATACATTAAATCCAATTTATTCAGAATACATTACATACCAAGTGTCACTACACTTCAAACACTGTTTATCAAAGTATCATAACAGAATATTTTATTTTGTGGGTTATATACGCAAGGCCTCAAGAAGGTGTTTATATAGTTTAAAGTTGGTTTATTAACGCGACAATCTTCAAAACGCTCATCTAGGTATGTCCAGTGATAGTGTCTAAATTTTGAAATATTTCTATCAATCTCAGCTAGTTTCAGGAGGTTCTTTTGATATGCGAGACCAGCTGGTCTTCTGACATGACGTTGTTTAGTGGTTCTATTTGAACCCAGCTCGTATAGGATTTTAAGCATTGCTGTGTTTATGACGCTCTGCGCAGCAGCGGCGCTATGGCATATGAATCCCAGTACGAGTGCAGTTTTTCTAATACTTTGACACCGCCACCTTTGTTTGTCGTAGTATTTATGTATTGAACCAAGATGACACTCGGTTGATTGAATATGCTGGGCACAATCTCGCCCATCAATCACCATTGGTGTAGAGATATACCTATTAAGATGCGCTGTTAATTCCAGAACTACTCCTTGTGAATTGTTTAACATTTCGGTACATATTAATTGCCTTAAGTTGTAGTTCAACATTCGGTATTTTTTAACGTATGGTTTTCTATTTGCTAAGATTTCAAAGAGACATAAAGAACCTAATCGGGGTACTTTCGTAATTAGGTTTTCTGTAATTGCACATTTTTCGAAGAAATGGTACGATGAATACATTTTTTAGTTCTTTGGATATACACACGCGTACTTTCGGGTTGGAAACTTCGAACACGGCGTTTGGTAACGCAGACGTTTCCAACTAAACACGTCACAATGTATACAGAAAAAACAGATGAGAGTTCTTGCATATAGTTCTGAGGTACAATGTGTGATACGTAGTCACTCTCTTTAACATAAACAGCGGATTTAAAACACACACAATGTGAATTTAAACAGAAGTAAACTGTTACGTCCAGAGTTGGTTTAATCGTGATAGCGCAACTTTGTTGACATGAATAACAGTGAACTAGATTTTGGTTTATTTCTGGAAAATAAAATATATATTATAAGATAACCAGGAAGTAAATCTTAAAGTAGAATGAGGATCTAAAATAGCCTACAATAGTCATTTGACCTAGACAAACCAGGAAATCTTACATGAAAAGTACCTAAACCCGGACTCTGGCTATTGACCGTCTGACCTATCTCCATCCCTATAAAACGAATTTTGGTCCAGTACTATTTCCCACACCCACGTTCAAACACATTGGCGAAAGTTATCCAAACGTATCTAAACAAAAAAATGGATATGCTGATCATATTACTGGCGTGCGGCGTTTTGTTCAGCGCTAGCGAATTAGCTAGTTTTAACCCCATGCTGGATGTCATTCTGGAGGAGGAGGAGAAGGAGGAGGTGTTGGAAGAGTTGAAGGAGGAGAAGGAGGAGGTGTTGAAGGAGGTGTTGAAGGAGGAGCTGATGGAGGAGGAGCTGGAGAATAACCAGGAGGAATTGGAGTTGGAAAACGAACCATGGTACCATGACGAAGGGGAGGATGATGAGGTCCCCATGCAGGCTGTCGAAGAACATTTTGAATTTATGTAAGCTATATAATTATTATCATAATTAATTTTTTAAATGGATTTGAGAATAGTTAGATTATACTATTATATCATTTTAATTCGATATTTGAACATAGCGTAGTATGGGTTATTATTAAATGATTAGTTTTGACTAGTCACGACTGAAAGGGTTAAGTGAAAGTGAAAGTATAAAAGGGGTTAAGTGTACATGAAAAGTTGTTTCTATATATGTGTCACATTTAATTTATATTAGAAAACTTTGTAGGGATTATGATACACCAGCCTCCCCTGCCCCTCAGTATACTGAAAATTTCTCAAGAAATCCGCAACGATATATTCCAATTTACAAAAATAAAAAATAAAAAATTTCAAAAATAAAATTATAAAAGCTTTAATAATGTTTTGATTTATATTTTTTACAATTATACATATATTTTATTTCTACATAAAAATGTAATCATCATCCGAATCTGCTAGATCGGCAACCGAGATATTTAGCAAGTCCTCATTGTTTAGGAGGAAATCTCCATAAAATTTGACCGATTCGCGCGCGCACTTTGATGGAGAGATATGATGCATTGAGCAACATTTTTTAGATTTTCCGAACTTTTCGCAACCGAGTTGTTCTAGATTAATAACGGGTGCATTTAGCAAGGCCGCTAATTCCTCGCACTTCTCCAGCCCCTTGCTGTAACCGTGTCCTTATTAACACTTAACTTAGCCAGATGTTGCTCGAGTACCGGGCCAACCCGTCATTCCACCCGAGACCCGTCAGGTTCCACCGACAATACGTATTCGAACTCCTGATCTTGGATGGGAGGATATCGCTGGAGAAGGGGGTTTATATGTCGCTAGATGTACCACTTTCACTTTGTTATTAACAAAGAGTCCCGCAGATAATTCTTTCACTTTAAATCCATACTCCATTTTTCCTTTTTGTAAGTTTTGCCCGATCGCGTATACAGCATATCGACAATTAACACATTGTTCAAGTCTATAAAATAAAAATTTATTTTTCAGTCAAAACTGCCCGTATTGTCGATCTACGGAAACGCACGAAGTTGCGTATCCGTTTCCATCATATCCAATTCCAACAATCTACTGCATGAATGAAATTTGCATGCACTATCTAACCAACGTTAAATTCTATATTCAAAATATATCTTATTATGTAAATGTTTTTACTAATGATGGGGGGTGTAGAGTCTCAAAAACTAGATATTTCTTTATATATTGAGAGTCTTCTCCCTAATAAACGAAATCTGGAAGATTTTCAAATTGAGAGAATTAATTACGATTAATATTTCAAAATCTTCCAAGTTTGGTTTCTTTTTTAAATGCTCCTTTCATCAGTAAAAATGTATATTCGCCGAAAACATGTACATCATTGTGCAAATCAATAAAATAAAAATTTATGTTTCAGTATCTGGTGTGCTCACTGTGGTTCTAAGGACATACACGAAGCTATGTATCCATTTCCTTCACACATACTTTCAGCATTCTACTGCATGAACGAACTATGCATGCATTATCTAACACTCGTTGAAATGGTTGATGTTGATTACGATCTTACTGTAAATGTTTTCTTTAACGAAAGGGGGTGCAAATCGGCTAAATTTATGGGAATTTCTTTATATATTGAGAGTCTTCTCCCTAATAAACGAAATCTTGAAGATTTTGAAATTGAGAGAATTAATTACGATTAATATTTCAAAATCTTCCAGATTTGGTTTCTTCCTTTTATGTGTAAAAACGTTCCTTTTTTTAATGTAAATAAAAAATTATGTAATATGTACCAAGGCGTAAGTAATCATATCTGCTAAATTTAAACAAATTAGTTTTAAGGTCAGTTTATCTTTTTTAAACACTCTCTACGCATCTCTTCTCTTTGTATGAAAGAAGCTACATTTTCAGAACGGTGACTATTTAAACAATGTTTAAAATGTATAAATGCAAGCATTCTATTGGTCCGAAGGTCCAGATAAGTTTTTCAAAGTTATTAAAGACTTCTAAAATAGGCAGATACGGTTTTTCCTCATTAAAAAAATCACGTGATTTTTTATCACTTCTTCATGTTCCATTAAAATGTGATAAACACATTCAGATAATGGAATGGTGACGTTGTTGTCAGTGTTCAGTAAATTTACCGGTAAAAAAGTTGTAAACGAGTCGATCGTTTTTTGTTCTTAAGTATACATTCCCAAACTACCATGGGTATGATGATGGTGTTTAAAGTTTTCACTAATATCACTAATTCGTAGTTTGCCCCTATTGGATATACGGCTATCTTCTTAGTAGTTAGATTTAAATGGCGAGTGCTGCGTTCTAATATTTATAAATAATCTATTAGAATAATCTACATAGAGAATAAGTTTGAAAAATACTTACGAGTCGTTGAGCTGGTCATGGCAGTGAGAGACTGGTGTTCAAAGAGCGTTAAAAGTTAGTTGGTATTCGGTGGAACGACAAGAAACTTGTGATGCTTTCTAATGTTAAACATACATATTACATACTTAACCTCAATTTTATAAAAGCGAGACTACGTTGCGATGCACAAAAAAAATTACTAGGTTAGAGGAAGAAAGACTAGTTATATCATTAATCTTCAAAACTGTCTAAAAGATTTCTAAAACAAGTATGAAAAAACTGACCACCGAAAATAATTATAGAACTTGCCCTCAATTTTTATAAAAACGAGTAGGCTTTGGTGAGTACGAAAAAAATAGTAAGAGGATAAAAATTATTAGGTCGAAAGGAAGAAATATCTCTAACGCAGAGAGTCATGCCTAAGTCTAGTATAAAAAAACGACCCAGATAGAAAATTTACGTCTCGAGAATCGTGACGTTTGAGGAAAAAAATCGAAAATTGAAGGGTATAAAAACCCAGTGGAATTTTAGAATCCATACACATTATCAACTTGACTGTCGATATGTATACATCCTCTCTGGATAAGCGTAAAACCTTTGATTTGAACGAAAGATATCCCGACTACGCTGATATTGACGATGAGTTTGAAACCCAGGCGCAAGTTAACGTAGTGCAAACAGAAAGTACTATCGCGAAACAAGGCGGTATAGTTCCAAAATACGATTTGAAAAAGGACTCTCAATTATTTTCTATATCCTTACCAGCCCAGACTGGTGATTACTATATAGATATTCAAATATATGAATGCGATGTTATAAAGAATCACCCCTTTAGCGATGTTTGGACAGCCGATGGAAAAAGAATTAAATTTATGGCTAATGAAAATAACATGGATTGTCAATTAATTCGAAAAATAGTCGCCAAGGTGGCGAAAGACATGCGTGAAAACGAGGAAAAAGTTGTTAAACCCCCAATGAAACGTACTAAGAAAGCTTAATGATGAATAGCCCCACTTTATCCATTATAGCTATGAACGTGATAGTGAAGAATGGATTTACAAAACGTTTGTTTGATACCGGTATTAACCCAAAAAGTTTGAAAAACATATATAGAAACCATTTCGTATACTGTAAATTTTTATATATGCTAGAAGAAATTAACTGGATATCTGTGGGAGGAGGTTTTTGTTTATCAAGGAAATATTATTATAAACGTAAATACATATGGCCTGTAGTGTGTTTCTCGAGTATTACTATTTTACTACCTAAAGTCTTGTGTGAGCATTATCCATACGATGTTTGGTGAGAGTTTTGTAATATACAACCCGAAAGTGGTAAAGCTCATTTGGAATATCTATTCCATGAAAAGAAAAAGAAATTATTTGAAGAAAAGAGCAAACTATATTTTAACGGTTTCTTAATTACGGACTTTCAACTTGTAAAATGTGTTTTGGATCATTTTCTGAGTCAAATATACTTAAAATATTCGGAACTCGTGAAAGAAAATGATAACAAACCTGTTACAATTGTTGATTTTATCAATATTACTCCATCTTACCCAATGTTTTATAATATACATCATGATGATTATCTTAAATTGTATAAATTTTCTTTTGATTATTCGAAATTTATATCATTTTTGACAAAGCCTTGTTGCGTCGGAATTACCGATTTGATGTGTCTAGAATTGCCCGATTTTAAACAGGTTGTCTTTTACTCGAAAGAAGAAACGAACGTGTTCGCTTACGAGTATAGTAAAAAAACATTTTCAACACATTCGGTACTTAAAACTAAAAGCCTTAAACCCTCAGGACATTAAAAATTTATTATGAACCCATTAAGTCTTGAAATGCTGGTAATGCGCCTAATCTGTGGCAGATATCGCTATCAAGATCTTAACAGTCGCAGACGTCACTTTCAAAATCTTAAAAAAGAATTGAAACTACCTGATTATTATGATTTGATATATTGCAATTGGTTGATTTATTCTTGTTGAGATGAATCCACCAAGTCTTCAAATTATCGCTATGCACGCAATCTGTCGTAGATGTAGGTATCGAGAATTCAAAAAAGAAGTGAACCTACAATGATGATTTTGACATGATACTTGAAGATTACGAAGAATACGTAACACTTTTATTACACTTAGAACAGACTGGTTTAATAAAATATATGTATGTAATTAGACCTTATCAAGGACAAGTATATTTTAGTATTAATACGATGAAGTTTATAAATCCAATATATCTTACAAATAGTTTTTGTAATGATTATCCGAAAATGAAATCACGTGTTACATATATTAACGGTTATGAAATTTATTTGCATGAAAAAACGTAGCTGTCATACGTGAATTGATACTTGAACAATTACGAAAAACACCGCATCTTAATAGGTATATCTCTACACCAATGGTAATTGATGGGCGAGATTGTGCCCAGCATATTCAATCAACCGAGTGTCATCTTGGTTCAATACATAAATACTACGACAAACAAAGGTGGCGGTGTCAAAGTATTAGAAAAACTGCACTCGTACTGGGATTCATATGCCATAGCGCCGCTGCTGCGCAGAGCGTCATAAACACAGCAATGCTTAAAATCCTATACGAGCTGGGTTCAAATAGAACCACTAAACAACGTCATGTCAGAAGACCAGCTGGTCTCGCATATCAAAAGAACCTCCTGAAACTAGCTGAGATTGATAGAAATATTTCAAAACTTAGACACTATCACTGGACAAACCTAAATGAGCGTTTTGAAGATTGTCGCGTTAATAAACCAACTTTAAACTATTTAAACATCTTCTTAAGGCCTTGCGTATATAAACTATTCTGTAATGATACTTTGATAAACAGTGTTTGAAATGTAGACACTTGGTATGTAATGTATTCTGAATAGATTTAAAACAAGTTACATTGTCCTGTCAAACTTTGACAAGCTGTCATCTTTGACGAATTACACGAAAAAAAAAAAAACAATAACCCTTTAAACACTTATATATCGCGAAAAGACCCTCGTAACTCTCCTTCCTGCCTTCTGTAATGTTGCGCTCGAATAGCGGGTCCTAACTACTGATCCTACAAAGCCTGATAGTTTCATCGCCTATGTTGGTAAGTTGATATTATTTCTAATTTTTTACTAGTGTATACGTTTTTTTTTTGTTTTATTCATTTATTACTTTTTTTTTCTTTCGTTTAAAGATTGTATTAACCTCTACGGATGGGGTGATGTGCGACCACCTTCCAATGAAAGATTTCAAATGGATTCAGGCCTGTCCCGATTTCACTGATGAAATCATTCTCTCACACCCCGACGACGATCCCGTCGGGTACATTTTAGAAGTCGATTTGGAGTATCCAGTTCATCTTCACGATGAGCATAATTACTACCCATTAGCCCCCGAGAAACGTAGAATAACAACATTCGAACTGTCTCCGTATTCGAAAGATCAACTTAAGGAGTTGGGGCTCAAGGAGAAAGACAGTTTTATAAAACTGGTTCCGTCTCTTTATAAAAAAGAGAAATACGTAGTTCATTATAGGAATCTGAAGTACTACGTTTCAAAGGGGATGATCATCGTGTACTGACCCAGGGGGCTTGGTTAAAACCCTTCATAGACTTCAATACCGAGAAAAGAAAGTTGGCCACGAATGATTTCGAAAAGGACTTCTTCAAGCTAATGAATAACGCAGTCTTTGGTATGTGACCAAACCTAACCTAACCCAACCCAACCTAATTTAACTCCTATTAAATCTTTTTCTTATCAGGCAAGACGATGGAAAATCTCCGAAACCGGATAAACTTTCATCTGGTCCAGACACCCGAGCGAGCCATCAAGAAAGCTAACTCACCAGCCTTCGATCGTCTCATCGTATTCAATGAGGATCTTGTCGGAATCCATCTCTTGAAGAAGAGTCTCGTATTGGATAGGCCCATCTTCACCGGCTTCGCTATCTTGGACCTCTCGAAACTTTTGATGTACCAATTTCATTATGACGTCATCCGAGCACAATACGGTGACAAGGTCAAACTTCTTTTCACCGACACAGACTCATTGACGTATCACATCGAGACAGATGATCTGTACAAGGACTTTGCTGATAATAAAGATGCTTACGACTTCTCCGGCTACCCGAGAGATTATCCACTATTCAGCGACGAGAACAAGAAAGTTCTTGGTAAATTCAAGGACGAACTCGATGGAACCGAGATCCAAGAATTTTGCGGTCTAAGACCCAAAATGTATTCAATTCTTTCGGCCAAATGAGAGAAGAAGACGGCTAAAGGGATATGTCGGAGAGTCGTGAAGAAAAGGGTCCGTCATGCCCAATACAGGGATTGTCTTATTAAACGTCAACTCACCGTAGAATCAATGAAGAGAATCGTAAGCAAGAAACATGAACTTTTCACGGTGGAGCAAACCAAACTCTGCCTAAACCCGTGCGATGATAAACGTCACATCATTGACGGAATCTCTACCCTGGCACATGGCCATTTTAAAATCTTGAAGGTGTAATTGTTTTTTTTTTATTTTTTTTTCTATGTCCAATCAATTTGATTATAAAAATTAAAAAAAGTGTGAAATCAAACTTTGAAATTATTTATACTTAAGCTTATTATTTATAAGCCTAAACCAGAGGTAAGGGCGGAGGGGATGCCCCGCGACTACCGCGCCACGACGCGTTGGTATATTAACCGCGCGCCTTTGAAATTTGAATCGCGCGCGCCTCGCGACTACCGCGCATGGTCACCCTCCCGTCAATCATATGTCTGATACTTAGGTTAAGTGGGGTAAGGTTAGGTTAGAGGAAATCACAAGTGTTTTGGTTTAAAAAAAAGTTTATTGAAAATCTCTTATACATAAATTCCGAAATCATTTGATCATTGATATTTTTATCTTTTTTAAATCTTGCACATATATTAAACATTTTAACACCTCTGCATCTATACAAAGCAAAATAAACGCAGTATCCGCCACACGACATACTAAAGTTCCCTTATAATTGTTTGGAGTTAAATGTAACAGTTATACTGTTTCTTTCCACAAAATCGTTAAATTTAAACATATCAGGAGGGTTACCGAAACTATCAAAGAACTCTGTATTTTTATTTCGATAAAAATAGATAGCCGTCCAATGTTCGCCTTCTGTGTCAGATAATCCCGTATTTACAATATAGAGTGAAGGAAAGGTTTTAACAGTTTTGGGTAATTTATCGGCTGCGAAAATACCTCGAAACAGACCTTTAGTGAACGAATCTTTTTCCATTATTTTAGCTAACTGCTGAGAGTCCATTTTCTAATTGGTATAATCGTAAATAACGTTCCTGTTTTTGTCAATTTCAATTAAATTTTGAAATTCGGCGTAGTATAATACGCTAACAGTCTTGGGCAAATCCCTGGCGAACTTTTATTCTAATCGCAAATTACCATTCTTTATCAACTGAAATTGCGAAGCTGAACAACTGAGGTCAGGACTCGAATCAAATACGAATATACAGTTCCCACCAGGAAACTCTTCACGTGAGATATAGTTCCCTTCGTCAATGAGCCATTGGGATGTTTGAGTGAAAAGATTAGTGTACGATCTCATGTACTGATGTCCCTCGAAATTAGGGGTTAAAGGCTTGTGAGGAATGCTAGTTCCGTCGAGGTAGAGAGCGATATGATTTAAATCAAAGTGTTGGAAATTAAAGGGCGACTGGGCATAATCGCCTAGATAGGCGTTCTGTTCTACCAGAGCGAAAAGGACTCGTTTGGGTAACTGCCCCATAAATAGATTATCTCTAACGCATATTTTTGTTCCGCTATTTATGGAAAAAGAGTTACACTCCGTTCGAGTTATTGGATATTTCATTGTAGCTAGTTCGAGACATTTGGCGTGGGCAATTGTAATCTCAGGAGTTAATTTTACTTTTCTGATATACAGGGAAGCGAGTTCGTATTGTACCTTCCATCTAACGCCACCCGCTAAGGTTTGAATACAAAGTTCGTTGGAGCTTTTAATAAATTTAAATTTCAAGTCAATCATGTTCGGAATAAAACGTGACTGTTGACACAAGTCCGTGTGAACCGCACCAATCATATCGATGGTCCCTTGTTTGGCGAAACTTGCTCTTTTCTTGAATCCCTCATTTTCCGGCTGTATCCTTGTAGAACATGGCGGCAGTTAGAAAACTTGTTTTCGCAGGTCCGCCAAAAGTCACGGTTGTTTGAAACATGGCCTTGTAGGCATAGTTCTGCGGCGATGGCGTTACCGATCTATCACCCAAGGAAACGTGTACCTCGCTAAAAAGGCTAGAATGAAACAGATTCACGGGCGCTACCACGTCCGCCGGTGTGGTGATTACCCCAGCCGCATCGATTACTGCCGCCGCTGGAATTGTTCTCCCGTCCGCTGCGTTGACGAGTCTAACTTGAAGATGTAACAAAGTTTTGGACAAATCAATGTACATATCGTAGTTTCCGGCCACGGCGAAGGTTAGAGTTGAATTTTCGTTAATGTTCGAGATGGGACTATACTCAACCCATTCTCCACTCACTATACTCGCGTTTGTGAGTGGCACGTTGAAAAGTTCGACTTCAGAACTAACCGAACCTTGGGAATCGGGATGGATATGAGCCATTATATTGTAGAAAATATATCGGAGGGTTTTAAGAGCGGTCTTCTCTTCTTCCTGTTCGTCGCTGAACTGACTAGTCTTCGACGCTTACACTTTCTTTTATGTCCATTTCCAGTCATTCTAGCGATTTCGTCCGCGGCACTGATTACGACATCTCTCGCAGCGTCTTTTCCTCGAGATTTAGCCGCGGATTTCACGGGAATTCCGCTGGCTACGTCGGTAACGATTTTAGATCCCGTATTTAAGTTTTTTCCCAAGATATATGGCTCCCTTCTTCAAAAGTGGTACGGCTAGACGGAAGGCCGAGGCGATAAAGTTTCCTAGACCGTATCCATGTTGGACGGGGAGACCCTGGTATACGGGTATAGAAACCTTTCCAATTTGACTTCGAAAATATTTAGCGTAGTCGGCCTTAATTCCGTGTCCAATTTGATTTAAAAAGTGGCGATCGTAGTCCGACTGGGTGGAGGACAGTTTTTGCTTCATGATGCGTCTCGTTTAACTCTCTCGATAAGAATGGAGAGCGCGTCCATACTGTCGGCTTATTTATAAGGGCGACCACATTCTTCGAGGTCTAAAATGTAGAGTCGCGTGAACTTTACCTCTTTCGAACTTGACGGGTACACCCATTTCACTCATAATGTTAATTTCGATGGATTGAAAGGAATACCGGCATGATTAAAATTCTTTATCAGGCTTACGTGTAAATTATATCTGGAGAGCCAAGCAAACGTCCGAGCGTACTTCTCTCCAACGGAGAGTTGGTGAGCTTTCAATTTTCGGTACCAGCGTCGAATTTGACAGGCGATGGGTATCACAATTTTGTACAACTCCGCTCTAATTATCGTCTTTAATTTTTCCAAAGATCGCTTCGCACACAACGGAGTTTCTAAAATCTGAGGATGGAATCTCCGCGACTTTAGACTCCATTTCTCTGAAAATCGCGATGTCGGACACACAATCGCGATATGGGACTTTCCTTGCAAAGACAATAACGCCCTGAATTCTTACATGATGAACCGACTAACTCGCTTAGGGGAATATAAACCTTCTCGCTTCTGGAGCGACGAATCTAACAAAAGATCGTAACTAAACTGGACCCCAACGCGAAACCTAGCTCAAACTCCCGATTCCTTCCTCCACCTATAAGCTGGCGCGAATGCTTCTGCGGCCACCTTGTTGGTTATTATCGTCTTAATAAAAGGTTGCGCGAGTTTGATAGAGAAATAAATCGAAAATAAAAATCTGTTTCGGGATAACTGAGTCAAATGAATTTCGGGTTCGTAAAAGAGTTTTGCTTCTTTCTCCTCGAATTTGGCGGTGAGAGAGGGGAAACGAAAAGGTAAACCGGATCAACGGACGTAACGCCTCATTTTTCCGCCACCCTATTTTCTCTCTCTCTCATCCTATCCAAGGTTGTTTTATTTATTTGAGCTAAAGCATTATTTTTAGGAAAAAATGCAACTTTGAAATTTGGATTTGATCACGTACAATTATTCGTACATTTTGCGATACGTTGGTTAGGTTAGCGTATTTTTTTTCCTAAATTACAGGTTAAATATCAATAACTTCTGCGTAACGTTCCGTTTTTTGTAGGGCTCCCGCGGTATAAGTATCACCACCAAAGCGTTTTCTTGCTTTCTTTTTAATAAAATTTCAATATCGCCGCGTAATCCAGCTAAGGTGAACAAAGTTGTAAAAATTCCAACTTGAACAACGATACGATAAAGCAATTACTGCAAAACTTGGTTTATATTTTAGCGCTTTTAAAACAGGGTTAAAAATTAAAATGTTTTCTTAAATCATGGCGGTAATGGCTGAAAATACCAAAACATTTTGTAAAGAAGAAATTATAGTTAAAAGGTAACTTATGTTATTTTGCACACTTTCCATTAATAATCTCGGAGATTTTATAGTTTTCAGTCGCGAGTAGAGTAACGAAATTAAATTTAATTTTTTTTGGTTTTTATCGAAAACGAGTAATAACTAGAGTAAGAAACTTCACTATTTGAGTAAAAAATTTAACGGACCACGAGTTATTACTTCATCCTCGAAAATGGTTCGTTCTATTCGATTTATAATATCCCTGAGTTTTCCAAAGATTTCGTTTAAGGATTCGGTTTGTATCGAAATGTTTAAGTTTATACTAGGTTCTGCAAATTTTTAAACATCATCTTTCGTCACAATACAGGCGCTTAGTTAAAACTTGCACGCGCATCCAGTTCCATTCTAACAGTTCCGAGAAGTTATCAGATTTATAAAGTAAGGTGTTTTTTTGCTCAATCTTCGCGTCTCGTAAAGTAATGAAAAATATATCTTGACCGTTAACTGGATTTTCTTCCAGTATTTGGAGTATACTCAACAAATCTTCGAAGTCGTCATCGAGGATTCTTTTTCGGATTGGGAGTTAAATTTGTTTCCATACGAATATTGCTAAATCTTGGTAAAAGGCTTCCAATTTGTCGTAGTTCTTATAATATAAAACGCAGTGATATTGAAGACTTAAGTAGGTGCTTCAAAACGATTGGAACAACATTCTTAAAATTGCCACGATGAGACCATTTTAAAAATTTTGTTAGAATATCGTTCAATTCGAATATTGTGATATCAAAATCTTCCGTTCTGATATTTTCCAGTAATCGAATGGCTTCGGTACCGCCTTGACGCATGGTTATTTGCCTTGTGGAGGTTATTTTTGTATCATAATCGAGCCTGGACCATAGCTTTCACACGAAAAAAGATCCGGTCCGATAAAAATTCTTTATCAGGCTTACGGCTAACGTGTGTCCGGTATTTTTTAAACGACGAAACGCCAAGATATCCATAATTTTTCACTCAATAACGTGAATTCTACTAGCGACTAGGAGATATTCTTCTACCCTGATAACCTCCCATCTTTTATTGTAGAAGTATGCGGGTGGGATTTTATTCAAGATATTTGACACCGTAGCGTCGTCAACGTAATAACACGGCTCTCTTAATCGAAGTTTTATCGGTATTTCTACGTCTTCCACGAACATTAACATCATCTTATTGATATCGAGGCCTCCGAGATCATTGTGGTCTAGAATAAATCCAATGTTTGAAGGCATTTTGAACGGGGTTACTATTGTTACAACTGTGTATAAACTGTGTATGATTGTATCTTTTCAACCATAGGATCAGCAATGGGGTCTTCGTAGCTACCGATTGAGTTTATTAAATCTTACTTACCGGATAGGTAATACTGGAAAGCTAACTCAAGACACGCCGTTAATAGTCTCCCATGATCCTTTGATTTGTTAACTGGGTGCGCTACGTTGTCTATATGGCTCTGAGTTTGGAAAAATAAATCGTCTGGAAAATCCGTTTCTTTTGCAATCATTACCGTTTGAACTCCAGGCAATTGTCTATATCCAAAAATGAAACGTAACGTATATCCAAGACCACGTACTAATAACGCCTTATCTCCAGACTCAGTTTTAACTAAGATGAGCTCTAGTAAACACAAAAATTTGTTTTTCCGATCATGAATGCACAACCATCCGATGTGAACAAAACCATTGAAGAGACACGAATGATGAATACGATCACAATCATTAATTCCAAGACTTGGTAGACGTTGTGAATAATAGTGTTTTTCTCTCATCAGGTAAATTCCAATACGATGATTTTGCCCTAATATCGTCTCGTTCTGTAACTCCCATGGGGCACATATTTGATCATCATCTGGCACAAGTTGGGCCTTGAAACTCATTGGTAACCTATCAATATTAGTTATACATCCAAATGGTGAGTGTATTGCTGATGGGACTCTCCCTGTATGTAGTTGTTCCGCCGAATCCGGTATTCTTTTCTCTTCATCTTTGGCCAATAGTATAACTTTGTTACGACATACCATACCACCTTTATAAGACGGGCCTTCTATGATTCCTCTACATCTAATAATCATTTTGTTTGCTTCTTCGAGAGATAGATCTTGTTCAAAACTCGACTGGTAATACCCCCGCATCGCTCATGTTTGAGCGAGATATTAGAGATTTGATTACGCCTAAAGACCCAAATCATTGCGCTGATCCAGAGGTGGAGAGGATATATTCGTTACGCGTCTTGCCACGGGTTAGAGAAGCTCTGCAAAACGCGCGTGAAAAGATTAAAAAGGCCCAAAGTCGGCAGAAAGAGTTTTAAGATAAGAAACATAGAGAGTTCAAATTCAACGAAGGGGATATGGTGTTACGTAAAACCCATTATCTATCTAATAAAGCTGAAGATTTTACAGCTAAATTAGCGTCTAAGTATGACGGCCCCTATCGTATTTTGACAACGTTATCGTCCCATACGTACAGGCTAGAGACCCTAAAGAACAGGCCCCTCAAGGGAACCTACAAGGTGTCCCAACTAAAGCATTATGTGGAAAGAAGCGAATTAGCCTTTTAGACGATGATCTAAGCACGTGTGAAGCTAGCGATAATGAGGAAGAAGTAAATAAGCTAAACATAGGTAAATCTATCGATAATGATGAAGAATTAGTTGACAATAATCCTAATTCTAGTCCGGACCCAGTAGGAAGAGTTTTAAGACCTCGGGATCCGTTAACTAAAAAGGTTTTAAAAGCATTTTAGTTTAAGATAAGTTAAGTGGATAAAGGATAATTGCGTTATACGTCACTCCATTTTAAAAGTTGATTACGTTACATGATTTGTTCTCAGTTTGCCTGGTCATAGTCACCAGTTGGTTAAATAGATACGTTACCTGGTCATTCTCACCATTTGGTTAAATAGATACGTTACATGGTCATGGTCATTGTCACTACTTGGTTAAATAGATACGTTACCTGGTCATCGTCACCGGTAGGTTAATTAGATACGTTTCCCGGTCATAGATTACCAGTAGGGTACAGCTGTACATAGCATTACGCGTGTTAATTTTTTTTGTGTTGAAATAGGTTTTATTTCGTTAAATAGCGTTGAATTTTAATTGTTATGTTTAATTGTTAATTAGTTATCTGGTCTTACCAGTAGGGCTAAATCTGTATATAGCATCGCGGTTTAATTTGATAAGCAAACTTGCTTTAGTTACCTAAATTGTTTTGAAGTGTTGAGTGCTACATTTATTTGCTACTTAAGAGACAACCATCTCCCGGGCCTTCAGAATTAAGCGAAGAAACAACTTCGGAAGAATCGAAGGGCTCTGGAGAGAAAGTTTTCATAGGCAAAAGGAAAATTCTCCATGAAAGAATTTAAACAAGTTTTTAAGCAATTTCTCCCACCCATTAATGCAAAAAAATTGCATTTGATTTTCACAGATAACTTAATAAGCCTGATGATTCGGCAACCGCTTTTGCGGATTATGCCGCTCGTCTTTTGAGAGAAGTAGACAAGAAGACTTCGATGCGAAAGAGAAATAATTGGCATGATAATGATTGAGGATAGTGAATAAATGAAATTCAAATATTTTTTGGATATTTTTGTATCAACAATTTTCTTTTACATTAAACCTTTTCCCCTGTTTTAGTATTAGGATCAATTGCATATGGAACCTATTTTCATTATTCTTAATTATTCAAAAATTCAATTTTTTTGAAGCCGTCTAATGTTGATAAAATTATCAGAGCGTGTGTAGCGTTTCACAATTTTTTGATGATGGAAGAAGAAACATTTCAGTGAAATAATTTTAAACAATTACTCTCGTAGGTGTGGCGGTTATATCATTTGAAGAAATAGAGGGGAGACCAAAGGTCCGGCAAGTATTCAGATTAAGACTTTTCGCATGGTAGGAAGAGAATCGCAATAATTCAGTGAAAAGTTTACGACGGGTGAAAATGTTTCATCATAGTCAATTCCGGGAACTCGATTATATCCCTGCGCAATCAGCCGTGCCTTGTACCTTATTACGTATCCCTCGCTATCTCTTTGGATATCATAAATCCAGCGGCAACCAGTTATTTTTGCTTTCTGTGGTCGTTTTACGGTCTTCATGACCTCGCGTTCTTTTGTGGTGAGCGAATAGCCTCTTCGTATGTATTTGGGATATGTACTTCTGCACAATGCGCTTCGTATACTTCATCCTGATCTACGACATATTCTTTAGTTGGTTCAATCCGTACATTTGAAAGTGATTCGGGGATGTCTTGCTTGCGGAAGTTAAACAGTTTTATATCGTGTGGTAAGTCATTATCCAGTAAGTATTGTTTCACTTTTTTACTGGAGCGTAGTCTCTTACCCTCTGGGTTTCTATAATAAACATCAAAATTTCCCGCGGATGTTCCAGTTTGGCGTACTACAATTTCCCGATGCCATCCTTCCAACAGATCTTCCGCTTTTTCCACAATGGGTTCTTTTAGGTTTTGGATTTGTGGTCTTGCGGTTCTTGGTTCTTCGACCTCTTCGTCTGGCATATAGTATAGGACCCTGTCCTTTTTATTTTCTTCTTTCTGCTCGGGGAATTTACCTATCTGACGTTCGTCAAAGGAAACATGTTTTGATTCCTTGGTGGTGTTTTCCTCTGGATACCATATACGATAGCCTCTAGTGTATTTTGTATATCCAACAAATACTCCCGGCTTTGCCCGCCGTTGGAATTTATTTTTTTCTGCTGGTTATGTATGTGCGAGAAGGCCATGCATCCAATTACTTTCAAATGTCTACTGCTCGGTGTTTTCCCTGTCCAACACTCCAATGGGACCTTTTCTCCAAGTTTACTATGTCGCATACGGTTTTTGAGATAATAATAATAGAAAGAAGGAAAGGAACTATCCTAAGACTAATCTTTGGGATAGCGGCAGCAGTGATAATTCGCTTTATTCTCCCTTTCAAAAACGGCACACGCTTTCATATATCTATGTTCAGGGGGACAAAACTGTTTACAGTTGACACAAATATCTTTTAGCGGTAAATATTCTAAGGGTGGAAAGGATATTTGTGTCAATAGAACATTTTCCCGCTGAAGATATACGGCTTCTTTAAAGACGTAGCACGTGGGGTTAAGGCAGAAATGGATAACTTTCTCAACTGTATGACGCACAGCATAAGAGGAATCACCAGTCATTAAATCAGAGTTTCGAGATATATCTTGAAATACGTCAGAATGTTCAAGTAGTCTTTCTAAAAGTGGTAACAGCGGTACTATCATAACAAATTTCATATTTACAATCCTACTACCCAAAACATGTTCTTCTGGCTCAACGAGGCTCAATGATTTCCTACAGAATGATATCAATGCATATTCACTTATCAGAATACTGCGAACAGACTTTGGTAAAGGCTCATTTGACTGGTTTTTAGCGTCATTATTGGTCAGGCTTTCTAACACATCACATAAATCATTGGAAATACTTTGGGCAGTCGAGAGAGAAAGTTTGTAATTTTCTCTAATTTTAAGGACAGGTAAAGCTATTTGATTCTCTGGTGAAGAGAATTGCGTGTTTTCTGCAAAATCGTTTGACTTGCGCTTAAGATTTCATCATTTATTGATTTACTCTGACATACGATATCATCATTAGAGCCTTCAGCCTAGTCTAAATTTTCAATTTTAATAAAATTACGATGTTTACGATACAAATGCTTTCTGTAAGATTCGTAATTTTTGTACGTTGACTCGCAACAATTAAATGAGCAAGTAATTTGAAAATTAGGCTGAGGAACATGAAGACTCTTAACATGATGCATGTGTTTGGGTAGGGATAGTCTTATTGCACCGCATATTGAACATAAATAGGGCTCCATTTTTCTTCTACGAAAAGAGAGAAAAAAGGTGTCTACAAAGCACTATTACAAAAGGGTCCGAATGCCTCCCTAACCTAAAATTAAAAATTGGTAACCGATATAAATCTTACCTTTTGAGTTTGTAAACGTGAGATAACAAGGTAGTCTTCTATCACCATCAAATCATCAATAACATCTACCGATATACATACTGCGTATATGAAAATCTCCACCGTCGCAATCTATTAAAGTTTTCAAATTTAAATTAAAAATAAAAATATTTATAATATTATGGCTTACCTAGTTTGACAATGATGCGAAGTGATCTCGAAACAAGTCTTCTTTAACCAACGCTTCAAAGGAATCAAAGCTTAAGATTTACTTAAAAAAAAAAGAACTCTAACTTTAGCTCATCTACTCGTGTTTCAAAATTTCCTGGACTGTGGACTCCGTCACTCCGCGGCTCAGCTGGCGCGCTATTAAAATCTATCTTGGCACTAAACTAGGCTCCAAGCCAGTGTTGCTTACTAAATTTCCCCGCCCAACCCGCACCCTATTTTAGCTACGCCCCCTCCCAAAACTTAACAAAAGCATAACAAATAGAGCTAAGGAATAAAATTTCGAAAAATAGGCATGTGTTTGCTTTTACACAACTCGCCATGTGATATCATCAGAGTCTTATGTCTCTAGGAGAAAGAAAGAGTCCCCTAGAGTTTGTTAGTGGTGTCAAGTGACTATAGGTTTGTTGGTGAAAGCCCATGGTGATAAACATTTGAAAACCCCCCTTGAATCCTAGATTCTTGTTCATGTCCACCTGATATTTGGCAGCACGCGCGAAGGAAGGCTCCCTATATCTATGAGTAAATAATGCTTAAAGAAATGGATAGCGTAGCTTTGAACACGCTGCAAATTATGGTGAAGTTATAAAAGATTTTCTGTTATTGACAATTCTTCGTAATCTGGCAACCCACTAGGAATGGGAAAAACTTCGAAAATATACCTATTCTCAGAAAAATCTATTTTTTCTAGGCTGTCTAAAAAGAGTCAAGCTTGAAAAATATTTTTGTTAAGAAAGGGATCCCGTCAGAGTAGAAAATCGGCCAATTTGGTTTAAAAATCCCACACAGCCCAAAAATCCCACAATGTGGGATTTCTCCCACACATTGGCAACACTGCTAAAAGCGAGTTAAAAAAAACACACACAAACTATAGCTAATTCTAAGAATCACTTTGGTTCGGACCAGTTAAATTTTTGTCCAAGGGGGATAAATTAAATATATTCAATTCAAATTTATAAAAATAAATTAAATATATTAAATTAAAATTTATAGAAATTATAACTTTAATTGGCTTATTTTATTCATGGTTTAATTATCAAAATACTACGCACAGTGCTAAAAAGCGCAAACGTCCCATTTTAGTGTTTATTACTTCACTTTAGGAATAATCTTATTTTTGTAAAATCAACATCTCATTTATTAGAAATTTCTTTATTTAAGAAGCATACGCAATGATACTTATACAAAACAAATGTTAACTACTTTTTAGCTTAAGTTAGCACTGGATTTTGCAAGAGGTAGAAAAAAATATAACGTTTCTTATTTAAGATATATTAAATAGGTTCGTGAGCCTCGGCTTAAAACCCGAGAAATTTCAAATCATATATAAAGCTGGTGCTAGAAGTAGGATAATGTATAACTTATAGCTAATTAAGTAATTTAGCCTATAATTGTTTCATAATATTAAACCGAAAATTATATCAACTGACATGAAATAAATATGGTTTATCCGAAGATAAAAATTCAATCTAGATCAATAAACATTAAACGAAGAGTCGAAGATATAAATATTGTGTCTCAAAATAATTCCATTTTAATCTAAATAGGAAGAATCAAATCGCTTCATTCTATCCTCAAAATATCAATTGTGGTTAGACTTTGCGAAGAATAAATCGGAGCGAATAACGCGTAAAAATTTTAAACTTCGTATAACAACAAGTAGGAATAAAGTGTGCCTTACATTCAAATGCGTAACTCCAATTAAGGCATATTTTCGCGAACGGATTACGTGAATAATATACGGATTTTGACCAACAACAATAACAATATTCACTTCAATCCTATCTGGAATTATACTCAATATTTAATTTCGTGATTCCGATACAGCTTGTAGAATATTTCGTGAAAGTAATTAAAATAATCGAATCTAAATGTAATTAAGAATAGAACATAAATTAATTTTAAAATATCAATCAAGGTAACTTTAAAATTGCTAAAAAAATAAGTAAAAATCAAATAAACTAAAAAGTATTAGGTGTTAAAAATATTCTGTAACATTGTTAAATTTAGAAGGGGAATTTATGCGCAAAAGAAACTAGAAATTCCCCGTTTCAAAATTATGCCAGGCCAGGCAGGATGCAGCTGAGCCTGATGGGAAGTAGAGAGTATTGAATCTAAAATTCGAAGACTTTGAAGATTAGTGAATGCCCCCTTTCTTTGCATATTGAAATTTATAAAATGACCCCTTAAGCGTTCCTCATGAAAACCACCTAAAGCGGTAACGCGCGCTCGGACCCTTGTACCTCTACCTTCATGGAGAGCCCTTCCTTTAAAAGCTTTGTGCCCCAAACTAGAGGCGCGAGAAAAAGAAAAGACGAGAGAGAAAAAATAACTCATTACTCCTAGGTTCAAACCCAGAATCCATACATCCATGTCTATCCATGTAGGAACCATTTCTACCTAAAGTTTTGTTAATATTTCGTTGTAATTACGTAGTAATTCATTTTTCAGTCGCGATACCAAAGTTTATTAATTTTTTAGTTAGGTTCAATTAGACTAAGACTCCAGCCTTAGAAGACCACAAAAATCCCATTTAAAAACCGGTTTTCTATGTAATGTTTAGGGCTTTCTAAGGCTGTAAAAAACTATAGGAATACATGTATACTTAAAATTTACCCAGAACTAAACAGTTCCGGGCCTCTTAGAGAAAGAAAGGAGTTTAGCTTTGTAGGTACTAAACACTATAGTCTTTTACAGCCTTAAATCCCATTTAAAAACCAGTTTTTCTATGGGATTTTTGGGGCCTTCTAAGGCGGTAAAAGACTATAGCTAGTGTTTATAGGATGTTATGTGTTTTTTAGTTTTGGATTATTTTGGTGGCCCTTAAAAGGGCCGTTTTTTTAGGCGTCCAAGTATTGGACGCCTTATGGACAATTGGCACAATCAAATAGGTATTTTGCCCTGTTCCGTTTTTCTCTTTCCCTCCGATTCCATCTTTCTTCCGCCCGTTTACGCCTCGTTTCCCTCAACCTCTCCTCACTAACTTCTTCCCAGGACTCCTTGTCCACCTGGACACTCATGTCCCGAAGTCGGGGCTTTTCTTTCAATTTTTTAATTACTTCTTTTAAATTGTCTATCTCGTTCCGAAGTTCTTCCTCCGTCGCCTCCCTCTCCTGATTTTCTTCAATCCCTGACATTTTTGCAATATGGTTTGACAAATCCAATATAAATGCTCTTAAAATGACGCTCAATATATACCCCTCCTCTGACAATATTCTCAAGAGCCGACCCACACCCCCTCCCATCCCAAAATGTAATATTTGACTCGATTTGACCTCTGAAAAGTGAAAATGAAGAAACGATTGCACACCACGTTATTTGCCTTAGTTCATTAATACAGTCAAGCCAGGATGCTGCCACTACCCTAGCTATACAAAGGGGTGATTCTATCAAAATAGCGCAAAAGCACCTGGAAATTTGACCACGAGGGAACATGAATTGGAATTTTCTTTAAATCCCACCCTACGTCACAGGAAACAAACCTAATAGGTGTATACATAAGAGAGGAGGAGTCTCTTTCAGAAAGTTGAGCGTCGGCGTCATTCGTGACGTCGACGCGCGTTCTCTCTATCGGATAAATGACGTCTACAGTGTCGCGCCCGCTAAACTAACAAGGTGATCAAGCCAAACTGAGTTATTTATATAATCACCTATTCCTTCTATCTCAGCGATTCGTTTTAAAGGGTCTTCCTAACGGCCATTGTAGCTTTTAAAATTATTATCCTTTTGTGATAGTATTAAACCTTTACTTTTATTAAAAGCAATAGAGTGGAAAGCTGTGAGAAATTAGATTAATTTCTAAGCCTACACACAAAAATTGTGTAATCATCAGTAATGTAAAATTTAAAGACAATAATTAGATGTAAAATTTAAATTTAGAAATATTGTAGTAGAATTGTAAGTGTAGTTGAAATTCATTGTGTTTCAAGATATTTTTGAAACGTTTAAACCATCTTTTGTATTCAAAACCCAATATCCTGTGGAATGTGTGAGTCTGGCAAGACTGGATTTGACAGGACAATGTAACTGGTTTTAAATCCAATTTATTCAGAATGCATTACAAACCAAGTGCCACTACACTTCAAACACTGTTTATCAAAGTATCATTACAGAATATTTTATTTTGTGGGTTATATACCCAAGGCCTTAAGAAGTTGTTTATATAGTTTAAAGTTGGTTTATTAACGCGACAATCTTCAAAACGCTCATCTAGATATGTCCAGTCATAGTGTCTAAGTTTTGAAGTATTTCTATCAATCTCAGCTAGTTTCAGGAGGTTCTTTTGATATGCAAGACCAGCTGGTCTTCTGGCATGACGTTGTTTAGTGGTTCTATTTGAACCCAGCTCATATAGGATTTTAAGCATTGCTGTGTTTATGACGCTCTGCGCAGCAGCGGCGCTATGGCATATGAATCCCAGTACGAGTGCAGTTTTTCTAATATTTTGACACCGCCACCTTTGTTTGTCGTAGTATTTATGTATTAAACCAAGATGACACTCGGTTGATTGAATATGCTGGGCACAATCTCGCCCATCAATCACCATTGGTGTAGAGATATACGTATTAAGATGCGGTGTTAATTCCAAAGCTACTCCTTGTGAATTGTTTAACATTTCGGTACATATTAATTGCCTTAAGTTGTAGTTTAACATTCGGTAATTTTTAACGTGTTGTTTTCTATTTGCTAAGATTTCAAAGAGACATAAAGAACCTAATGGGGGTACTTTCGAAATTAGGTTTTCTGTAATTGTACATTTTTCGAAGAAATGATACGATGAATACATTTTTAGTTCTTTGGATATACACACGCGTACTTTCGAGTTGGAAACTTCGAACACGGAGTTTGGTAACGAAGACGTTTCCAACAACACGTCACAATGTATACAGAAAAAAAACAGATGGGAGTTCTTGCATATAGTTCTGAGGTACAATGTGTGATACGTAGTCACTCGATTTAACATAAACAGCGGTTTTAAAACACACAATGTGAATTTGAACAGAAGTAAACTGTTACGTCCAGAGTTGGTTTAATCGTGATAACGCAACTTTGTTGACATGAATAACAGTGAACTCGATTTTGGTTTATTTCTGTAAAATAAAATATAAAATAACCAGGAAGTAAGTCTTAAAATATAATAAGGATCTAAAATAACCTACAATATTCATTTGACCTAGACCTATATTTCAAGTGCTTAAAGTTCAAACAAAATCGAAATCGGTGCCGTGGGAGCCACTGGGCGATTTGGGAAAGATTTACCCAAAAATAAAATTCAAAATTTAAGCTACGTTATCACCTAGATGTCGCTAGGGTTTCTACTTTTGATCTAAGTAAGTCGGGGATGAGTCCTTGGTTCTGATTGGCTTCTTGGCAATAGTAGAAAAATTCAAATGCATGTGGCTTCTTGGCAATAGTAGAAAAATTCAAATGCATGTGGCTTCTTGGCAATAGTAGAAAAATTCAAATGCATGTGGCTTCTTGGCAATAGTAGAAAAATTCAAATGCATGTTTAGGATAAAAAACTTTAAAAAATATTTTCTAATAGTATTTTTACTTCAAAAATTATGAAAAACTTCAGGGAGCATATTTTTACATAAGGAATCATTTCAGCTAATAGTATCCCTTTAAATTTTTTCCGCACAATTGTTAGCGACGGACTGGGTATGGAATTTAAAAAGTTGGTGATTTTCCAACACCCAGTCCGCATACACCTGCGCGCTTTCTCGCGCACACTTAATCTTTACACCATCGTGCAAACTACACGGGCTTGATACCCATGGGACGGCGGGGCATCCGTATTTATCAAGGTCTTCGACCTGCGCTCCGATCCGCTCCGATCAGCTCCGCCGCTAGTAAAGTCTTCTCGTGCCCCTTGCAAAGAATTTTTTTATAGCCATTTAAGGCTTTGCAATGGGGCACGAGACTGGTGTATGGTAAAGCCCCCGCCGCCCAGTTGAGCCCGGTGAGGTTGGTGATTGCGAAGGAGTTCGATTTCCGGACTGGGGTGGATACTTCACTCAAGGCGTAAGGTGACATGTATGACGAGTGGTCGAGTACCTTAGTGATGTAACCATCCCCACATCCACACTTCACAAAGCTAACAGCCGCCAGCTCTTTAGCCACGAAATCGGCGTGTTTTTTCCCCTTGCGGGGGCTGAATACGGGGCGCCCCCGCAAGTGAATTACTTATCCTCCGGTAGATCTATAATATAAAACCTTTTTTTAGAACAACGAATGAGGAACCCTACTGCCCGTTTTGTGGGAATCAAAAACTAGGGCTAACTTGAATACGTAATCCAATAGTTATACCAGTTTGATTTTTTATCATTTCGTTGCATACAAAAACTCGTATTATATGTTTTAAATATTCCGATTCAATTTCCGCATTATTGTTATTTACAACTTCAACTAGAGCTAAGGTTCCTAACCTCGGCACTTTAGAAGTTAAATTTTCCACGAGGCAGGTTTTACATCCATTATGGTACGAAAAGTAGACCGGCATATACAAATGGTAGTAGTTCTGAAGAAAATCCATTTGTCCATAGTCCGCTTCAAACAGATCCATCTTTTAATCTTTTAGATAACGACAGCAGTATTCTTGATTTTCCTCTTCCTCGATGAAAATGCACGGACTTCTATAGCGGTTTTCGTGCGAAGAATACGTATTGCAATTGATACAAAAGCGCGAGGCGGAGAGTTCTTTAAGGTAGCTCGATGGTATTGTAAGGTTAAGAACGCAACCTCTCTGAATGTATATAGCGTGTTTATAGCTCAGACAGTCCTTGTTAATTTAGTAATGAATAGATCCACCGCTTATAGGTAATGAAACTTCACACACGTCCGAGCACCAGTAACACGGGACCACTTGACACGAACGAATCTCCGTGTCCCCGTCAAGAACTAATCGTCTGAACTGTTCCTTCGTAAGAGCTGAAAAAAAATTATGTTAGACAACGCCTAAAAAACAAAAATACATTGTCCCGTACTCAAATGGCGCTAGCTCGCCGAGATGATCTCTTATATGTACGGTAATGGTTCTTATATGTACGGTAATGGTGTCAAAGTAGCTTTTCCCTATTGGTAAATAATAGGGGGAAACAAAGGTCTTTACTACGGAATTCCCGTAATTGGTGTTTTCCACTGGAATAATCCTTAAAAGAGGGACTAAGGAACCACCCACTATTACATTGTCTACAATATCGGTATAAATGTACAATTGAGAAGGGATATGGCAGTCAATACGGGCTTGTTTTTCGGCCCGCCCGTTTACATGTTCGGAATCCTCGTAACCCATGATATCGGCGATACCGCGAGGGATGGCCAAAATGCTTTAGTCTTTAGGTTGATATAACCAGTCGTAGCGTCTTGGAGAGAGCACGCTTGATTCTTAAGGCAGATTTCAACGTCATTAATGACGCCTAATAAATGGTCCATTGATTGATAATGGCCGGGGGGCACGTCGATCTTACCGAGTTTCGTATCGTTACCCCGGGGAGGTTGAGATGTCAAGCGACGTGTGACGTTTACTTCAGCAGTGGTGTCCTTTTTCACGTTGAAAAAACTAGACGTATATATTAGTTCAACCAAAGCGCATTCCCACGACCCCTTGAAGGTAATTGGATTTGGTAGTTTCGTGACGTATGAAGCCATTGTGTTGTCGGGGAAAATATCCATTGACGTATCACTTGGGAGCGTTAGGTAAAGGTCTGACATTATCGCTACTGACCCAACAATTCTGGTCTTTAGGTAGCCAATAAATGAAACAAAATATTCCAATTTCATTTTCCTTTTCCTTTTCTTCAGAATTTTGTCTATACTGTACAGGTCGGGTACCTTCGTTCTAATGAGTTGAAAAGCGTAAAAGAGCCCCGTTATATCTTGACCATTGTAGTCTTGAAGCCTATACAAATGTGGCGTCTTGTTTTCTAGTATCCCAGTTATTTTAAATACTTCGACCGAGAAATTGGCTTCGAAGCCTTTAGCGAAAACCGAACGAAGTTTACTAATTCTGACATGGTCACCAGTTTTAAATTTAGCGGGCTTGACTTTAAGTTTTTTAGCAACCCCGTAGATATTTCGATAAACTTGTAAGATGTTTCCGCTATGGACTTGATCAGGCGCCATTTTAATCGTTGAATGCTTGGCCCCGTTATACGCGGAGTTTGAAGAATATCAATGTAACGCCGGGTATTGTTGTGCGTGAAATAACGGAACATTCTCCCTTTGATAGTGCGATTAAGCCTTTCAATGAAGGGGGCGTGGTGCGGTTCCGATACCATAGCGGTAAATTTAACGTTGCTTTTCTTTAGCAAGAATTGCACTTTAGTGTTTAAAAATTCAGTCCCACTATCACTATAGATGGCGCGCGGGACGCTATCGGCGAAAATCTCCTTCAGACCTCGAACGACCTCATCTCCGCTCTTCCTCTTTAAAGGGATACTGTAGGCTTTTCGCGAGAAAAAAATCGATACCCATTAGCAAATACTTATATGAAACGTTGTATTTTGCTAAAGACTGCATGTCAGCCAGGTCAATTTCAAACCTATCGCCAATATTGGTGACGGGAATTTTTCTTCGCTTAAATTTCTTTCTAGCCGTGACGTGAAGCGTATAAGCTTCGGACCCTTCCAGAAATTCTTTCACATTCTCCCTCGAAATACCCTTATCTTTAACGGCCTGGTATAATGATTCGATACTCGAAAATGACGCCGGATTACTTTCATCAAAATAAATTCCTTCTAGGGTGTTGATTTGGTCGTTTTGAACGTTAGCCATTCTTGGGAGTTGGGGCTTTTATGTGGTAGCCCGAGTCGTTTTCTAATTGTGTGTACAGTTTTGCTGGTAATTTTCGTGGGCGGCTTTTTCGCTTTGCGTAATCTTAATTTTTAGGGCGTCGAACGGGTCAGTGTTGCGAGGGGCGACGGGCGTGCGGGGGTGGTAACGACGGAGTGTTGCGGTAAAAACGTCTTAACAAAAGGCGCGAATTCGACCCAGCCTAAGGGTTGAGTTCCGAGGCTTTTGCCCTCGCTAAGTTTAATCGTATGAAAAATTAATTCACTGATATCAGAATCTTTAACGGCGTGACCGTCGATGACGATGTTACCGTTTATTGTAGACCACGTTACTCTGTTATCGCTTTCTGTCAAATGATCAAAAATTTTACGGGCGAGCCCCCTATATTTGAGCGGAAATAAATTTAGCCAACGTTCATAGGGTAATTTACTAATTTCTTTCTTGGTTATATTTTGGGCTCTTTGTAAAATTTGACTGTAGTGTATCCATTTGGTCCTCGCGTCAAGATCGCGATCATCTAATATATTTCGCATTTCAGACTCGAGGGTATTTAAAACAGCTTTTTCTTTCGGCACGGCCCCTCCGGCCAGCGAGGCGGAATTTTCTAAAGGGTTGGCCCCGCTAACATTCTCGGAATTTAGCGGAGTCCGAGGTATAGGAACAAGGTGCATTTTAACGAATTGTTTCATTGTCCTACGAGACTCCCAAGGATATTTTCGGCGAGAGGTAAAAGTAACAAGAAGAAGCCACTACCTTTCTGGTTAATTAATAGATGTTTCTTTTTACGCCTATTTATACGTCGATCTCCAATCTGACGTATATTTTTCTTATGTCGGGCTAGTTGTAAGGTATTTTTAGGACTTAAATTTAGATTACCACTTAAGGCGTTTAAAGCTACTTCGCTCAGGGCCTCGATCAATTCTTTGGGAGCAGATTTTAATATACTAAGCCTTTGGCTACGCTTTACACGACCTAAGGCTGATATAAGGTCGGCGTTACGTTTCGCAAGACTCGAGCGAGTTTTCGTTGTTCGCGCTTTGGGGGCCATACCACTAGTGATGGGATTACCGAGGGGGCTGAAGAGTTTTATTGTTTTCTGGGGGTGTATACTGTTAGAGTTTCGCTGGGGAAAATATTCGTTCTTAATCTCCACTCTTCGGGGATTGTTTGCGAAAGGTCGTATAAGATATACGTATGAGGTTGGGACGTAGCATCTAAGTAGCTATCCAGAATGAATTTTGAGTTACTAGGACATAATTGGCGGGCTAGAATTGATTTGATTTAAGTCTCGTGTTTGCTTGTAAAGTATTATATAAGTCGCGTTTAACGAGATTTCTCGGATACTTTTATTAAAAAGATTTTGAACAATGAAAAGTACGGACAAAGACTTATGATGCGAATATTTAGTGAAAATATCCGCAAGCAACGACCCTTTATTTTGACTCATAAGATCATCGATAACTAACAAGACATTTCGGGAACCATCATAAATTGATACGTTGGGTAACCCTTCTAAAAAATTTACGCATAATTTCCTGATATCGTCGTAAATTGGTTGCCAAACAGAGTAATACCAATCAACTTGAGCTATGGGGGATCAAACATTGAAGCCCGCTCTTTTATTATCCTCTGACACAACATAGTTTTCCCACTGCCGGAGCTACCGACCACCAGGGTACCGGAAGGATGATTGAATCGTAACATGACAACTCCAAAACTGAAACTCTAATGATTCTAATTTCGAAAAGACATTTAATTTTATAGGTATTATATCGCGATTCGCGGTGACAGTCCACACCCCCTTCGCGCGCGCGGTCGCGTTTCGCGGCTGTTGTTTACGCGGTAATTAAGCCTATACTAATAATTATTATTTAAACATTAAATAATGTTCGTTCTTCGGGGGCTTGCTATATGACTTTGTAAAACTTTATATTTTTGGCGGGAAAATCTGGGTCTATAGAAATAAGAGCACATCTTTCTTTCCTAAAAATGGGAAGGACCTTTCTCACGATAAATTGTCAATCAAAAATAGCGATCTTAAAAAAGACGGATAGGTAGTTGAACCCCCAAGTCAAAAAAAGGGTACGAACAACCCGTGGTTCAGAAGCCACGATTGACCAACCTCGGTGGGCCTACAAATTAGGTGGTCCATACCCGCGGTAAAGAAAACCAGGCTTCAATAGTGGAAAGATAATTGGTCCTTGCTGAAAGATGAATGGCCATCGCTGAAATTTTGGCCAGTTATTTCACACGGTGGTAAAGTTTGTAAGCGTTCGCTAGCTAAGGTGTGGTAGTTCGTTGGGGGCGTTAGGTGAAGATTCTTGAACCTTAGCTGACCATTGGAGGGTCGCGATGGCCCGGGGACAAGGGGGTAAAATTATCTCGCGGGTTTCCTATACAATTTTTTAGGATAAAAACGCCTAAATTTTTAACCAAGACTACCATTCTGCTCTCGTCGTTCGAACCCTGACAAACAGACCTAAACCCTAAAAATAAGATGGCCAGCCAACTTCCCGATTTGACGTAAGTACTTTAAGAATAGAAAATCTCGATACTTTAAGTTGGATATATTTTTAGAAAATAACTTGGTTTAATTTCGGGACATTTTCGGGACATTTTAGAAATAACTTTGATTAATTTCGGGACATTTTAGAAATAACTTTGATTAATTTCGGGACATTTTAGAAATAACTTTTTGGGTTTCAACCCTATAGCCGATTTCGGGGGTGTATATATTATAAATAACTTTTAATTTCGGGTCATTTTTAATAAACAACTTCTGGGCTATATTTAGAAATATAATATAGTTTCAACAGATATTTAACTTTGGTGCGGTCAGATACATTTTAGAATTAACTTTGCCGATTACACCCCTATTTTAGAAATAACTTCAATTTCGTGTCGTTTTTAATAAACAACTTCAGAGATATATTTAGAAATATAGTTTTAGAAATTGATTACACGCTAGGTTAAGGGGTCTAAAACATATTCCAACTTGAAGTACCGATATTTTCAAAACCTTCTATTTTGGAGATATTTTAAATTTTTCTTTTTATATAATAGCCGTGTAAAGCTGGAGGCCCCTGCCTCAACCCCCGGAAGCTCGGCGTACTCCCCGCGCCGGTCTCGGCTATGGGCGAGTGCACCGCCCTCCGTCTCCGCCGCCAACCGCTAGCCCCGTCCGATTAGGCGGGGAATATGAAGCCCCTTTTTGGGAGGAGGGGGATCCAGCTGCGACCCCGGAGCAGCGAGCGGGAGCTCTCCAGCGTAGAGGGACCCCGTCGCCACAGCCCGCAGACCGCCGCCACAGCCCGCAGACCGCCGCCATTCACCCGCCTACCCCGGACCGGCCACACCAACCGTGGTTAAACTAACTGGGACCAGACCATGGGCCTAACGCCCACTCAGTCATGTAAGTTTCATCAACTTCTCAAGCTCAAATAGTATCTTTTTTATAATACTATAGCATTCTCGCCAACTTCCAGCATCTCGCCGGGCGGTACGAGGAGCATTACGGGGAGTATCCGGTCGCTGCCCTAGATCAGGTCCAGGCGGTCGTGCGGAACAATAAGGTTCCGACGAGCTGCCTGGCCGCTAATGACGTCTGGGGTACACGGTTCGTGGTTAATGAGCTCTTAACCAGCACTTAATGTAACTTACTAAATTATTATTATTATAAACAGGGTGCTCTCCGAGCTCCAACAGCTGGTGGATTGACGCGTGACCACCGCCCCTCCCATGGATGACGTCGCACGCGCGGCCTTCCTCGCGCGGGAGGAGGTGTTGATGGGAGGGGCGAGAGAGATAGTCGTCTCCGCTATGTGTCAGCACGAGAACGGCCCGGCACCCCCCACCGATGAACACCAAGGTTTTTTTTGTGTATATATATATGTATATGTATATGTATATGTATATGTATATGTATATGTATATGTATATGTATATGTATATGTATATGTATATGTATATGTATATGTATATGTATATGTATATGTATATGTATATGTATATGTATATGTATATGTATATGTATATGTATATGTATATGTATATGTATATGTATATGTATATGTATATGTATATGTATATGTATATGTATGTATGTATATGTATATATATGTATATATATGTATATGTATGTATATGTATGTATATATATGTATATGTATGTATATATATGTATATATATGTATATATATGTATATATATGTATATATATGTATATATATGTATATATATGTATATATATGTATATATATGTATATATATGTATATATATGTATATATATGTATATATATGTATATATATGTATATATATGTATATATATGTATATATATGTATATATATGTATATATATGTATATATATGTATATATATGTATATATATGTATATATATGTATATATATGTATATATATGTATATATATGTATATATATGTATATATATAATATATATGTATATATATATATATATATGTATATATATATATATGTATTATTATAAATAAATGTGTTTTGAAAAGTAATTTTCTTGAATTTGTTTTATTTACTTTTACAGGCCTACCAGCACATAGCCTGACCGCATGAACGTAAATATTATTTTAGTTTAATTGTTAGGATATTATTCTATTTAGTTTTGGGGTTTATTTAGATGTCATGGTTTCAGGTTATAAAGTTGCACTGTACGCCAAAGTTTCAACGTTCACGAATGGGGGTAGCTTACAGGTCCCCTGTCGACACCTATCGTGAAAATCTGCTACTAGAGTTTATTTAGTCAATGTTATTATTTTTTACACCACCACATAATAATACATTTTTAGTGTCTATTTAAGGTACTTTAATTGCTAGGTTATTATTATTCCATTTAGTTTGGGATTTATTACTTAAATGTATTGGTTTCAAATTATACGGCAGCTAGGTGGCGCCAATGTTTCAACGTTCACGACTTGTGTTAGCTTACGGGTTTGTCCCCTATCGTGAAAATCCGCTACTAGGGTTTATTCAAGGGACCGCGATAGCGTTCAAGGTTATGGACCCTTCGTTTGTAATACAATTTCCTTAAATCTATGTTGGGTTGTTTTTTACCCAAGTTCCTAATAATGAACTAGGTGGTATTTAAAGGCTATACGGATTCATATTTGCTCAAGTAACACTGCGACGCTAATGGAAGGTATAGGCTTAAATTCGAAAAATAGTAAAAAACAATTTCAGAGCAGATTTTTAGATTTTATTTAAAAACAAATTATACAACACGCTCTAAACATTTATTAAGTTGGACCAATTGACCACTAATTATCGAAAACAAATTGTAGGCCCTAAAGTCGCTTTTCAGGCCTTTATTTTTTAGATTTTCCTCAAAGGTGGAAATAATCGTGAAAGGGCTCACGAAGCAAGTGTAATATTGATAGACAGCATCGAACTTTTCCGTTTGGTCGTCCTCGAAGAATAGGGACATGGTATTTCGGTCGTTGAACGACTGGTCCCTAATTTGAATTAAGTACTCGGAGATTGTATGGTACATCTCGAATACCGTCCTATGATTATTCAGGTGTGCCAGATGGGCCGTAACACTGGGGCAAACCCTGTGTAACTCGGTAGCCTCTGTTGACGTCAGTGTGATGTCTTTCTCCGGTACGGAATAGCTGGTCAGTCGCCGGATATCGCTCATGGCCGTTGCTTTCAGAGTGTTCACGCAGTTCTCGCTAATGGTGACTACGAAAGGTGTCTCCTCGCGACCAAGGGTCCATATAGCTAAAGGTCCAAGACGGAGGGCCAAGGTCGCCCATTCCGCAGGCGTGATACTGAATCCTGACAGAGAATCTTTCGAAATTATTCGAATCTCAATGTCGAAGGTCCCATTGGCAAACCCAAACGTTAAGTAACGCTGTTTGCTAAGTTGAATCCTATGATTTAGCTTCCTACCACTTGCAAACGCTGGAATTTTGCGCCGGTAGCCGGATCGACAACGACAACTGAAAAAAGAGAGAGGGTCCCGCGTAAATTCAAAGTCTAAAAAACTTTACCAAGTCCGCGGCAGAAAATAGCATAAGGTACTTACGGGGTAGCTTGGTTGTTGGTGGGTTCATCTTGGAATCTTGGGAAGCAACTGATAACTCGACCCAGCACGGTCCGCTATTTATACCCTTAAAATCGAATGGGGTCCCCCGAATTTAGACACCCCTAAAAACTCCGGAATTTTTAATTTGAACAAAAGAAAAGAAGCTTCACAAGACCATTTATTTTCTAAGGCTGTCAGTCCCATTCAAGGCAGACCGCATGAAAACATAGATTTATCGTTTCTAAAGCGGCCAATACTAAAATTACACACAAAACCATAAGAATGTTCTTGGGTTTCTTCTGTAAGAAACTTATCAGCGAACGGGTTCCGACCTGTCCTTCCATTGTAAGGCCTACGAGTTTACTATCAGGTCAAACCATTTACGTGTCAATATAAGTACCACTATTCAACTCATTTCTAGGTGCGGCGAAACTTACATAAATTGACCCCGTCATGACCTCCGTATCTATTATTCATATATTCATCAAAAAGCTCTCAAGCCCTTTTGATGGGGGCCTGCTGTGACTTGTTTGAACCTGTTCCAGCCAGGATTTCCCACGTCCCATTGGCGCCTTTGGACCCATTGTACTCGTTTACGCGAGCCTTGAAGGCACGAACATTCCTGAAAACTCTTTTGTTGCAACAACCTGACAGGTCTACTTTACCCCCTACATCGAATTTTTCATTCTAGGGAGGGAACTAGAAAAAACACATTCCTAAAAAATAGTGATTTTTTTATCAATTTGTTATCGTTTAAATAGGCCTAATTCACCAGTGTTTTAATGCACAAACAAGTAACTGGTAACTGGTAGAAAAGAAGGACATTTTAATGACAAAATGAAGGAGTAATTTTTATTTTAGTATTCACAACAGTCAACGAGATGCAGCTGTTAGCTTGACAGACAATTTGAGACAAATGTTCCAAAAAAATATTTACTCAATAAGTTTTTTTTAACATTTAGTTTGATGTTGTTATAATAGTTTTATGATTAATTTCAAAGTTTTCCTAGCTTGATGATATTTTTAAATAAAGTGTGGCTGGTCAGACAAAGCCTCGCAAATATGAAGTATGTCCTAATTAGGATTAGAGTAAGTTAATAATTTGGATTAATATTGGAAATTAATTAACAATGGAACTTACACCCAGGGCTGGAGGTAGTATTTTTGGATCCTGGGTAAACAGTCTCAGGTAAGGCCAAAGAACCTTTGACTCGCTTACCCTCCTAAAACTGGTCCTGCAACCTATGACCATAATTATCAAAAGGTAATACATTGCCTAATTTAATTGGAGACATTAATTAGCTCTTTTGCATCTGAAATATTGTTTATTATGTTAGCAGTTAAAAACTACACTAAGCCTAACTTAATTTGGAACCAATTGTAAAAATTCAATTAGCGAAAATGGACTCAAAGTCTCCTGCGTCACACAGGCTAATAATTCTATTCTAGGATAGACAATAGTTAATTTTATTATAGATACTAGCTAGAAATATAAAATACAAGGCAAAAATTATTCAAAAATCATTTATATTATATAATCATACTATATTTTAGTATATACTTAGTATATACTGTACATGAGCGAGAAAAACCCATTATACTAGACTAGGATAGACAGAAATCCATTTCTAGTGTATACAGAAGTATATTTTATTAGACTAGTATCAATTTACTAAGCTGGTGATTACATAGGTTCTCTAAAGTTTAATTACGCATGAAAATTTGCTTGGGTTAGAGTCAATGCTCTCAATGGCTGCGGCGCTAGATGGTTTTATTTTGACTCCAGGTGACGAATGGTTGACATCAGCCCCTAGTATAATATAAGAAAATTTATTTAAAGCTAGAACCTTAAAAGTAAGGTCAAAATTGTACGAGAAAAGTACCAATTATTATTACATAACTCCAAATTATAGTATCAGGTGTAAACATAATTGCATGTATAATGAGGTACGAGTCTTGAGTTTGCTTAGTTTTATTCCAATTCCTGGCAGGCGATTAGGATAGACTCTGGGAGGTCTCGATTTATTTAAACTACGAGTCACGGAAAAAAAGCATCATGCAAATTAAATAGATAGAAAACCTAGCTAAATAGATATAAAGGGATAGGTGGGTAATGCAAATTAAATAGATATAAAACCTAGCTAAATAGATATAAAGGGATAGGTGGGTAATAAGTTATTTTAGAAACGTAAAAGCTAACATAAATGGATAGTTAATTAAAAATAAAGAGAAAAAGCTAGAAAAAGTTAGTGAATTTAAAAATAAAGGTAAAAGCTGGCAAGGGTTAGTTAGATCAATTTAACACCCAGTCCGCTATAAACTTTTATAAATTACACACCCAATCCCGCGCTAAAACTTAAAAACAAAAAAAAAAATGTGCGTGGTGGGCTAAATCGCAAAAAAAAAAATATATATATATATCAATGTTTTAAAATAAAAGAAACTTTTAAAAAATATATAAATTGTTTTTTCCTTACCCCTAGCTTCATTCTCTGAATTAGGATGGGGTAACGAATCGTCCCTTAAAACATTAAAGTTCTCTTCAACCTCTTTGGTATTCTCGGAATTTTGCAGAGGCCCTAAAAATACGCTAAGAAATTTACCCCTATCTATATACTAGCCAGCGAGCTTTGAAGTAAAAGGGTTGAACCACTTTTACAGAGGCTGTTATAATAAAGAATATAATTTAATCTCCTTACCTGCTATATTAATCGCCAATGCATTCTCTCAGGCTCTCAAAGCTTTTTCTATACCTTTCATAGATTTCTCTAGACCTTTTTTTCTTCTTCTTCCTTATTCCTTTCTACAACATCCACCTTCTCCTGTTCCGCAATGAAATTGTTGTAGTATTCTGGATCAGGGCAGGCTGGAGATTCGAAAATCCTAGAACATTTTTCAATTTCTAGCATAAATTCAGTAGTTAACTAATTATGATAATAATAGTATAGCTTACCCGAGCTCGAGCGCGTCTTCGTCAGAGTCAGACCCTAGCCAAGACTCATTTTCAAACTCCAGCTCTTCATCAGTTTCCCCCTGATGCATATCCTTTTCTTCTACACCCTTATCCATCTCTTTAAATAATATTATTTAAATATTAATCCAAACATCGGCTTGGTGAAAAAAATTATAATTAAAATTTCTTACTTGGTATATAACAGTTGAAATAAATCTCCAAATCGTAAAATAATCCGCGGCGAGCGTGAAAAAAAAAACGTACTTGTTCGATCAGGCTTTTATCCAAATATAAATATTCCCAACAGCCTTATATACTTTAAAATCAACGCTTAGAAAAAACCCTCAGGGTACAGACTGTTTTCTTTTCCGGGTTAGTAGTAAACAGCACGTGTGCGAAGTTTCATTACCAGTAAGCGGTGGCTCTATTCACTACTGCATTAACAAGGACTGTCTGAGCTATAAATACGCTATATACATTCAGAGAGGTTGCGTTCTTAACCTTACAATACCATCGAGCTACCTTAACCTACTCCCCGCCTCGCGCTTTTGTATCAATTGCGATACGTATTCTTCGCACGAAAACCGCTATAGAAGTCCGTGCATTTTCATCGAGGAAGAGGAAAATCAAGAATACTGCTGTCGTTATCTAAAAGATTAAAAGATGGATCTGTTTGAAGCGGACTATGGACAAATGAATTTTCTTCAGACTTACTACCATTTGTATATGCCGGCCTACTTTTCGTACCATAACGGGTGTAAAACATACCTCGTGGAAAATTTAACTTCTAAAGTACCGAGGTTAGGAACCTTAGCGCTAGTTGAAGTTATAAATAACAATAATGCGGAAACTGAATCGGAATATTTAAAAATCATGCCGGGCCGTAGCTGATCTCGAGCGTTCTACTAAATGTTTTTGCTATTACGGTTGGGATCCGTGTTTCCAAGCGCATCTTTTAAACGGAACATGTGCTTCGAAAAGCGTTGTTTGACATGCGGGCATTTGTTGGGGGAAAACCACGACTGTTTGTCACCATGTCAACAATGTCTCATTAGACACCCTGAACAGTTTCATTACGTTATGCCTCTTTGTACGTCGCGCGAAAAAAGCCGCTTAATGTTTTTCGATACTGAAACTATTTTAGAAAACAATATGTTTACCCCCATTTTATTAATTAGTGAAGCTGAATTGGAAAATGGTAGTTACGAAAAATTGAGTTTTTACGGGAAAGATTGCGTAGATAAATTTTTAGATTATCTTTTATCCACGGAGGTAATAATTAGTTCTCAGAATGTACGAAAGCGTAAAACTAGAAAAGCCCGTTTTCAACACTTTACCGTGTTAAGTCATTTTGGGTATTGTTACTTTTACTCTTTTCGTAGCGTGTTGAACATAATCCTCTTTCGTTTCGAACAAATAGTTCAAAAATTGATCAAAACAATCACAGCCGCGAAATGTTTTGTAATTGTAGTCTCAGTCATCTTGTTCAATAGCTAAGACGAGAAGTACCGGGACGTGTTCTTTGTTCTTAACAATAGTCTCCGAGTCATAGTAACAATATCTAACCATCTCGTAAATAGTATCCAAAGGCATGACATAACATTTGTTCTTCTCGTGTTTCCTTTTGCAATTTCGACAAGGTTTGTTACACTCGTGTTTTTCGCCGCGTTCTAAACCGCATTGTTTACAGCTTTAAAAGTTTCGCATACATTATTCGCTTTGTGTAAATTAAAATCAAACTATACCTTTTAAGTATCTACTATATTTTCGGCAAATAGCTTCACTAATGGTTCCTCATGAAAGACGTTAGTCTTACATCTATGACATATTAAACGCGGCTCGCACGTATGACCTCGTTTCTGTTTATCATTTATAAATATTTTTAAACAGAGGAAGCAATACGAACTAAGATAGTGCAAGTCTTTAAGGACATGCACGTGCTGGTTCAGAGAGACCAAAAATATTTGTTTCTCACGAAACGGACCAATGAAAATCGGTTCGAAATTTTCTAGTTTATGAACAATAATTTGATAATCAGTTAAATAATTCTGAAAAATTTCAACGCTATCCAAATCTAAGGGCGCTGCCTCGTCCATGCTAGGCTCGGTATCATTTATCCCGACAGACTGAAGAGAAATTCCCCAATCACTTTAATAAAAGGCGAACTTCTAGCTGCTCTAAACCGGTAAATCTAATTACGGAGCTCTTATTCCAGTTTTCGTTGGTAAAATTTAAAGAATCTTTAGAATATGAAACAACATCGTGCATGAATGAAACATCCGGTACTTTAATGGATAAAATGTTATATATACAAACAATATTGCCTTTCGTATATTGAGAAAATCGTACGAAAATTTAAGTGTTCGTCCTGAAGTCATTACTCCGAATATAAGAAAAGTCAATCCCCTGAGGGGTTAAATCATGGTCTAATAGATACCATCCATCACCGACATTTAAATGGGGTGTATGTTGAAAGTTATATTTACTCTTTAATTCATTAAAACTCTCGTTTAATTGCCTTCTAAGACTTTTCAGAATATAAAACACGACATCGGCATTAGTGATATATAATCCATCGATAAATGTTGGTAATCTTTTGAGCCCTTTTTGTTCATTTAATAATTTTTAAATCCAAGTTAAACGATTGGATTAGGCTATAAGTGCCTGAAACCGAAGTCTAAAATCCACGGGTGTGTTATGATAAATATAATATATAATCGAACAAAAAACTGGTCGAATTTCGGGAAAGGTTACGGGCTATAAGTCAAGAAGCTATTCAATATCGGGCGAGTTGGATTCTCAGAGGAAGCTAATACGAAAAGATTGACTCCTAACGACTCAAGTTCGCCGGATCAAGAAGGATCAGACCTTCTTGACCGGATTTATAATCGAAGGATACGTTGTCTTACCCGTTAACTAACGAAGCCACGTCAACGTCCAACAAAGAGGTGTAACAAACGAACACTTTCTTAAATTATAGTTTCGTTCTTCGGTGGGGTAATGAAATTTATTCCTCCATAAATACATAGAAATAAAAATTGCTGATACATATAACCTGTTTCTGGGGGAAATATACCCTTTTTTAAAGGTAATTTTACATTATCATCTATTGTGATCTACGCTGGGGTAACGAAATAAAAGTTTGGTTTGTTCAAAAATTGGACAATAAACAGAAATAAAATGTTCGCAAACTTGTTTTAATTTATCTTTCTGTATATTTTTTGGACAAGATTAGGGAAAAAATGTATGTTTTCAGAATTTTATCAAATTGTTAAATCAAAGGCAATTAAGTTAAATGAGAAGTGGTATATAAATTAATAAATATGTGAGATTAACTGATTAAATACAAAAACGGTTTCTTAAAAGACTCTTGAACTGCGAGTTACTAAAACGTTGGTGTTAAAAACTTATAAACCATGGTGGTTACTATCCAATTTTTGCATCAAATCATTTATTTTTTAGTTTTTAATGTATAATATATTATTACCATTCATATTTACATAATATTCAGTCATATTTACATTCACGATTCTTTTTTTAGTTTAATCACAATTCTTTTTTAATTTTATCACGATTATGTTTTTAGTGTTTTTAGTTAATTCACGATGTTTTTATTTTAATCACGATTATATTTTTAGTGTTTTTAGGTTAATCACGATTATGTTTTTAGATTAATCATGTTTTTTTTGTTTAAATGTGTAATTTTAGCGTCATTATGGAGCCGAGTAAAAGGTGGCTGGTAATATATATTATATACATATTATGTTATATATATATATATATTATTGCCTCGTGTCCCTCCCAAATCTCTACCACCCTAAGAAGGTTAATTAAAATTCATTTTCCGATATTCCCTGTATAGGAGAATGTCAGAAACATGTTTAAGTGTTATGGAGCTTCTTCTGGCTCTCATAATGAAGCCAGCAATCGAAAATAATCTTTCGACATCGGCTGACGTCGCTGGTACCGCCAAGTATATCCTGGCTAAAACGCTAAGAGTAGGGAACTCTTTCTCTCTGGACAGACAATAGTGCAAGGCCACATCTGGCTGGGTCGATCTGCCCTCATTGAGATAAAACTCCACCTCCTTCATGGGCGTCCTTGGGGTTGCCGATGCCAAGGGTAAAGCCAAGGAGCTAAATGGATTGTATTCCTCCTCTGTTGGTACTGGCGGCCTAACAGTTCCAATTCTCCCACTTTGTCTTTTAAAATTGCGGTTTGGAGCACAATTTCCGCCCTGGTCTTGGGTGGGCGTTTAAAACATGGGTGGGTTGCAATACACGGTGGGTGGGTGTAGCTGCCTAGAAATAAAAACATGTTTTAAACTACATCTAACACAGTTTTAATAAAAAAGTCGGTATGATATCCATTTTGGATGGAGCCAGAAGCCGATGAAACCCTCCTTTGAAGTCTATTACTACCGGGTCTTGTCTACCCCACTCTGTATGGGCTATTCTCAAAAGGCGCGATCCGTTCGCCTCCTAACGGTAGATGTTTTCGGAGCGGGAGCTCGTCGAGCAAATATCTCTAGCAGCCTTGGAGTTCGTCCAAGAAACGTCGTCGTTTGTGGAGAGAGAGAATTTCCCGTAGACAGGGGGGAAGAAGTAGGACCCCTTCTAACTCGTAAAATTGGGAATTTTACCCATACAGAGAGGAGCGCTATATGGAACATTGGAGTAGTAGACTTCAAAAGAGGGTTTCATCGGCTTCTGATGGAGCTCATTGAGAAGTTCAAAACGAGACCGACAAAGTATGGGTGCCAAATTTATTGAAGCTATCATGAGTTAGTCTAATATTAAGAATAAGAATAATAAGAATAAGAAGAATAATAAGAATAATAAGAATAAGAAGAATAAGAATAAGAATAAGAATAATAATAATAAATATAGGTATATCTTAAAAAATCTACTTGGAAAATGGTCTACTTACTGTCAAACAGCAGACATTATTGATTGGGGTCTAAAATTGACGCCAAAATGTACGTATCGTCATCGAGAACTTCTTTGAACCTCTGTTCCATATTATCCAGAAGTAATTGTTTCAAATAAACAAATTTTTCTACTTCCACTTCGAATGTCTCCTTGAAAACCGTTAAGAGCCCCATAACACCTTGGAGGCCATTAACCCAGATTTTTGGAAATAATCGGTGGCCTTCTTTAAAGGCCTTAGTAACGCCACCAGCTCCTTGGCTTCTTCGACATCTTCATCAGTTGGGAGATTGAAAGTAATTTTAACTTTGTCTTTTTTAGCTTTAGAAAAAGCTTGAAGCATAGCTTCTAACATGTTTTCTGTAATAAAATATTGCTAGTATTAAATAACCGACAGCATGGACGACTAATTATTGATGTGGCGCGACCCAACCAGGAGTTTATAAGAAAACCCAATTGTGCGGGAATTAACAACAATGTTTCGCCGCAGTGTTAGCGTCTTAGATAGTGAGCCGCGTAATCTTGATGTTATCGACTTTTAACGTTGGTAATATGAACTCTTTCATATACTCCTTCCCCCAAGAGTGTAACTTCTTGGCACAACTTAAAGGGAGAATGCAGCTTAACATGTGATTTTTTTATCAATTCCTTATTGATTAAATATGCCTAGTCCACTAATGAAAAAATGTACGAGCAAATATTTAACTAGAAATAAATTTAAAACTTACCCGGAAATTAGTCTTAGCGGGATTCATGAAGATTTCCTCGCGTTATAAGGTATAGCGATCAATCGAATGCAATTGTAAGTCTCGTCGCTAGATCTTACACGGAGGCAATTCAGGATATCCATGAATCCCGCTAAGCCTAATTTCCGAGTAAGTTAAATCTATTTCCATTTTAATATTTGATTTGGAAACTTTTTATTTGTGGATTAGGCCTATCTAAACGATAAGGAATTGATAAAAAATACATTCTACCTTTAAGGATCGTTACTATTATATCATAATTTTTATGCATATTCTGTAAAAAAAAATCTAAAATTTGTCATATTTTAATATTAATAGCTTCATGCTTCCTTCAAATGCCTAGTGTGAACGTAGCTTAAATATTAAATATATTACCTCAACAAATCGCTCCAGGGAGACAAAAGAGCGAACTCCATCTAATACCTCCGGCTTGCTTCAAGTTTCGCCCGCCGGTTCTTGTTTTCAATTCCTCAGCCATTTCGAAGACCTAAAAAAATTTGTCTACTTTTGAAGGTTTTCAAGAAGTGGTTTGGCTAAGGCTTCTTCCTTTATGGCGTCGTTGATAGCAAGTTATAGCGTGTGAGGTATGCAAAATTTTCGTTCCCAGTTTATCAAGGGCACTCGCTCCTACTCATCCTCATCCTCACCATCTTCTTCCGGTTTATCTTCTGGCGCCTTATTCTCGCCAGTCCCATGCTGATTATGTTGAAAATTTGCATCATTTAAATGTAATTGTAGTAGATTCAGTTATATAGTCAAAGACCTAAGTAGATTCCTAGGCCTTCAATGCTATCACTCTGTAGAAACTTACCATTATCAAGTTCAAAATCCGACTCACTGTCGGTAGTCTCTCCAGATAGTCCAGACTCGGCTTCATCAGCCCATGGCTCCTCGAAAACCTGCGCCATGTTAAGGGCTTTAGTGATATTTGAAGCGTTGTCGGCGCATTCGCAGGATATCTGAAAAAACCTTTGTTATTATACAACTCAGCTTTAGCCTGATATATATAATGGTTCTGCTTAATGATGACGCTTGGTTAATAATAGGAAAGTATTATATATAACGTTTTGTCTTATCTGGAATGGTTTCAATCCAACTTCCACCAAATCCGCTCTGATCTTTTCCAGGATTTCTTCACCGGAGTGTCTTCCGGAAAAGTGGGAAAACCCTATCAGGAGGTTTTGGAAATCCCAATTGTTGTCAATAAATTATTTTTTTCCTGACTGGAATTCTCAATTTTTAAGAGCTCTTAGCAGCATGGTTTCGGTGTCACCTATTAATTGCGGTAATATTATATTGCTATGAATGTACGTAATGGGAATGCCTCTTTGTAAATCGTAGGGATAATCGCTCGTCACTTCTTTGTATACGGCATCTTGATTGATACGAAAACCTGACATATCGCCTAACCCCCAATGTGATCATCAGGATGAGAGACATAATGAAAACAAATCCAAATATTTTTATCGCACGACACGTTGACAGTCCCCTTTCTATTTACAGAAAACTGAATACTTTTTGGATTAATGTCGGGGGGTAACGCCGAAATCATGGCTGAAAAAATGTTTTCTATTGGCGCGTAGGTACCCAGGGGGATTTCACAAGTATAAACTTCAGTTTTTTGCGCGTAAAATGGTTGATCACTAAAAAATGACAAATCCCCTGTCTTTCTTTTTCTCATAAAAAGTTTTTGATTTGAGTCGAGTTCTTTATCACGATTAATTTCAAACATGAATTGGAAACTATTCGGTTTTATATCGATGTTCGCCAAGAGCGGGTCAAGAGCTAACATACACATCGGATGGAAATTTAAATAAATCGGCTAAAGACCCGCTCATTTTAAAACGAATGCCCAAGGGTAATTCTATCGCGAGTCGAAAATCGTTTTCATTCACTCTTAATCTGTTAAATTGCTCATGGTGTCACGGTTGCAATCGGCGTTCTGGGGAACTGACATTCGCTGACTTAAAGTCTCGGCTGTGTCTAATATATAAAGTTGAGCATAGGGCGCGGCGTGGCCAGGTTGTGGATTCTCAGATTGGCATGTTAGTTGATATGTCTGCTCGTCTAATTTAAAACAATAAGGACCCTTAAACCTGTCTAAGAAAGCACCCATTGATGCGAAAGATAGAGCGCTATAAAATGAGCGAATCGTAACATTTTATACGATGACTGAAGTGAGAGGTATTACATTTTATTTTAAAATATGAAATTTAATTATAATCATTATCAGACCGTTAAAAATTATGGTTTTTCTTTGTATATTTGTCATCAAGTGGAATATTGCGATAGACATTTATTCAACTCCAACCGTAATTTTAACTCCATTTTGTTAAAGAGCTATACGCTATATAAAATTAATGTTATATTCGTGACTAAAGGCTAGTGTTAACGTAAATATGATTTTATTCACGATCCGATCCTTTACTCATGAAAACTACGTCCAATTTTATATAATATACTACCTCACCCTGATACTTGCAGTTGTGGTTAAAACAGTATATCACTCTAGCGTTCTGGTCACATTCACTCACATAGTTTTGAGAAATCATATTTTCCTCCCCGCACCATACGCATACAAATCTATCGCCAACGAGGGGGCAACGACCTGTCACGAACAAAGCGTTCAAGTTCCAGGAACTGAAAATATACAAATATAAGATTATGTATAAACAATGGATATACTCGTTAACGTATTTAAAGAAGTCACTCACGGAATATCAGCCGGTACAATTTCGGGAGGATACTCTATATCACCGCCTGATTCATATCCCTCTTCCAGACTGTCAACGGGCTCGACAGCCTCATAATCAGCTAATATTGCCGCCCAATCGACGCCTTCAACCGCGGGATTAATATCTGCAACTCCATCGTTCTCCTTTACCGGCAAAAATCCCTCTCCGTCGATATTATGATTTCTGAAAGCAAAATTAAAATTTTACTACAATAGGGCTGTTTGGTGGAACGTCACGCGACGTCACCCATGCTATTTCCTATGAGATAAAATTTCCCCACAAAATGGCTACCATACAGACAAAGCTACGAAGTGAAACTTCTCTATACAGGGTGGTGCAGATCAAAAGACTCAATATCTTCTATGGGAAATAATGGTCAATGGTATTTTAACATTGAGCGCGCGCTATAAACACGCTCCAGACGTGAAAAATTAATTTTGATGGCGCGCGCTCAGTGTTAAAATCCCATTGAAATAGGCGATTCAATAAAATATGAGGTGGCTTAAATATGTTACTTCTACGTCACACGTAGCACTTTGTACTGTCAAAGGCGAGCATGAGCGCGTGAAAATGTCTTCTATTCCTGACGTTTTTTGGCGCGAGACTTAGGTAAGGTGGATCTAGTTTATTTTTCATATATCTATGGTTAAAGTATGCGCGTGATAATAAATGACGTGATTTTTGAGACGTCAATTCGTGACGTAGGAGCAACATAAAATCAACTTGTACGAGACCATTTTTATTGAATCGCCTATTATTTTCCCATAGAAGCTATTGAGTTTTTTCATCTGCACCACCCTGTATAGATAGTTTTCTCTAAAGGGGCGAAATAAATTCTACCCCTCTTCCTCAGCTTTCCTTTCATTGCAGGGTTGCCAGGAGCTTGTGAGTGCATTTCAGAACAGATCAGTTCCAGCTAGCCTTTATCTCTGCACTCACAAATGAGTGGCAAACTGGGGGAAACGACTTTTACCCCCTTTAGAGAAAACTATCTATATCTCGAATAAATCCCCCGACGACCGTTGTAGACTACCCCGTTACATGTAAAAAGGCAATTTATGACGATTTAATAAATTAATAATTCTACTTACTTTTCTTCCTGAATAAAGGAAGGGTTAATCCCTGATTGGTACCCTTCGTCTTTCGACTCACGCGCTTCCATTTCTTCCGCGATTATCCAATTCCAATCAATATTTTTACCACCAGTGTTCATACACGGCTCCTCAACACCATGTATATGCTTGCTGTAAAGAACAAAACAAAAAAAAACCTTTACGATGTTGATAATAATAGTAATAGTGGTTTAGAGTTGGATTGAAAAGGGACTAGTACGTCCGAAAGCTCTCCTCAAAACGCTTATTTAATAAACTGTTTTTTCAAACCAGGCAGTAGCAGTCTCGTAATATAATATCATTATAAGTAATAGTAATTAGTATTAATACCTGTGCTGAACGGTGGACGGTTTAATAGCATCTTGTTATATATCACTTGCATCTTTATGGTCCCAAATTTCTTCATCAACGTGGTAACTTGATACTATTCCATCTTTGTGGGGGCATGGCGAGCAAATAGCAAGACTGGTGTGGCACATTTTCACTTCTATGATCGTATATAGCTATATGAATGTGAACTAATATTACTTTTAAACTAATGTTGTAACTATATTCCAAAGCCAAAAACTGCTATAGATCTTTTGCTACAATAAAAAAATTGTTTACACCATGCAGGTAAGAAGTTTTCCCATTCTTGATAAGATTTTCCAAACAAACTTGCTGGTCGGTACGAGGGTCAACCACGGATTTCCTCTTCATGGTCCAAAGAGTCTTCTCCTTGAGGTTAATGTCTAACGCTCGTTCCTAATTTCTCCAGGGATAATTCAGGTAAAGTTGTATATTTTCTCCAAAGTCTAATATTTTAATTTTCGGAAGAACTTCCTTTGTTTCTGGCTCTTCTTCTTCTTCCACTTTTTCCGCTGGGCTTAATAGAAGGTGATCCACAACCTTTCTCTGTAGTTCTAAGATGTTTTTCGGGACTTGCACTTCTTCTATCTCGATCTCTTCGTGGTGGAAGGTTAATTGCTTCAACCATTTCGGTCGTTTATCCTACATTAAGAATTATAAAAGAATTAGATTAGCGAGCCCTTCTTTTTTGAGCAAAGCGGACTCGTTCCCATGGAGGTTTCGCGATAGGATGTCGATTAAAGTCGAAATCCTCGACCTTTGAACCTTTATTTTTATTGGAACTTAATTAAGCTTCAACTTCCCTAGGGGAACGCAATCGTTTAGGTTTTGGTCCCGGTGGAAAATAGTACACGTCAAAAGAAACACCTTTCGGTCTAACGGTATGCCTATAACATATTTCCCTAAACCATCCCTTTTTAAAAGGTTTCTCATAATTTGTGGGAATTTCATCCCTAAGAGAAGGGAATTCCCCACCAGGGGAAGATGAATCGCTTTCCGCGTCATAATTGGGTGGTGGATGTCTCTGAATTTCCTCTTCATAATCTCTCGGATCTTCCCCTTCTGATTCCTCTTCTCTGCGCGTTTTTCTTTTTGGAACGCCTGTTGAATCTGACTTTGGTGATCCTTTTCTTTTGTATTCAGTAAGTCGTCCTGCATTTCGTTTTAGGATTTCTCGTCCTTTTTCTAGGAGAGCTGCATCGTATACTGAAGAGCTCGAGGATTTTTCCTTCCTTCGTTTTAGGTCTGTTTTATCTGAAGGGCTAGAGGAGGCATCTCTCTTCGTTCTCGGTAGTTTAGGAGTAAACGTAGAGGGTTGAACGTCAATACTGGTATTGTCTGCCTTCAGACCCTCTTTCGGGTCATCCTCTTTTGATTTTTTTCTTTGAGGTTTTTCGGAAGATGAGGATGAAGAACTAAGGGCGTGAACGGGTCTTTTTGTTTTAACTCGTTTTTCTTCCTCGGCTTTTAATTCTCCTTGAGAGGTTTCTTCAGGGAACCTCGCTTTGTCATTTTCCTCTTGATCGATTTCCTTCGATTTTTTCTTAGTTGGTTTTCCGGAAGAAGTGGACGATCTTGACCCATGGACTGGTCTCTTCTGATTTTCCATTCCTTCTTCGGGGACCATTTCTTCCTGAGAGGAACTTTCCAAAGGGAATCTTTTTTCCCAGTCTTCCTCTGAGGGAACAGGGCTTAAATCTGGCAGGGGTTCCTCCACTCCGTATCTCCTCTTCGGAGTAGTTTCCTCAAGATTAGGCCCTGGTCTCAAGTTTCTCCTTAATTGATTAGAATCCGTTTCAGGAACAATTTCATGATGTGATTCTTGTTCTCTTCCAGACCCTCCTACTCTCGGTTCCTCACTTGATTCTGGAGCTAATATTCTATCTTTTCGGGGGAGAACTTGCGTATCTTCAGACTCGGGTCTCTGGGGAGGTTGATCTTCCCCAAGGGGAACTTCCTTGGTATGATATAACTTCAGTTGATCAATGTTAATCGCTCCAATATTTTGCTTAGTGATGAAATCTTCCAGAATACAAACTAAAGGACTTCTTTTTTCGATGATTTTGTATGGACCAGAAGAGAAGGGGCTAGTAATCTAGCCGACATCACCGTAAGGTACCGTTTCTAAGTTCGGTAGTACTCGCACCTTGTCGACCACGGAGCGGTAAATTTTAGTTTCATCTCTCGAAATTAGGGTATGGTCATCCATCGCCAAATTTGTTTTTGGGATCGGAACCTGGAACCCTGCGACCTTCTCGCCCCCGAGTAGTAAGACCCTACACTTCGAGCTAACTCCCGAATTCCTCACCAGCGGCGCCACCATCGCTCGATGATAAAACGGATACTTTTTCCCCCACGTGTCTTAGAAAGAGCGGAGTTATTGAATGATAACGTTATGTCTATGTTAACACCGAATGAAGATAATTTTTTCTGCACACTAGCCAGTAACGCGTCGATGAATTTTTTCCCCGAGAACACCAAAACTAGTTTTAAAACTCAATTAGCGTCAACGTTAAGTTTGGAAGAAGGGAAATGGGAAGTAGGAGTATCTGAAGTAACTATGCCGTCTAAATGGGATAACATTACAGATGAATATGATACGTATTACGCTAGATATCCCGATATGTATTATAAATACGCGTTCGTTAATATTGAAGCGTCGCAATTAGGTGTAATTAAAAAAGCCGAATATAAAAGCGTCTTCGATCAAATAACGACGAATTTGACAAAATTGATTAATGAAACACCCTTGAAAGGTAAAATTTGGTTTACCTTGCAGCCTTTAAGCACCACTGGTAAGACCCATATTTGCGTAAAAACTGAAAATTCGGATATTTCTATTAAGTTTCCATCTGAATATAAAAAAATATTAGGTTTACAGACGGATAGGATTAACGTTTGGTTAAATTCGTTTATGTGTTTCAATGCGCGAAATCTCGATATCGATGAAGTAGATATGTCTAATATACCACCTTTACAATTTAGATATAAAATTAATAGAAATGAGAATGAAAGTACGCCTGACATTGATGAAGATCCAGAGACGGTAATCGTGACGACTAAACCTTTCCGTTTACCGCACGGGACGTATGAAAGTATAGATTTTTTACTAGCGGAAATGAGGTGGTGCCTACCAAAAAGAATCTATAAATACTTTGAATTTTTACATAATAAAAACGGAACGGTCAAATTACGTTGCGGGACAGGTATCATAAAGGTTTTGGAGAGTGAATTAACCGTTCAACAGAGAGAATATATTGATATTTTTGCTATTAAATTTAGTAAGGATAATCAAGGATTTGGGAAGATGTTAGGATTTGACGATGATCAGATCGATCGGTTTTTACCGAATAATACTGATGGTCATTACGTAGTCGATATAAATAGAGGTGTCATGAGTTTATTTATTCATAATAACTTGATCTACCCGCAGTTGGTAGGTGACGCTTGGGATGGTTTAATTCGAATAATTAGTCGACCAGAAAACAATATAAACAATACACCTCATAATATTATTTGTAATCCGATAAATTATTACCCGTTACGCGTAAGTAATTTTAACGTTATTGAAATTAACATTACAACCGATTCTGAAGCGAAAATACCGTTCAAACTTGGAAAAACAGTTGTAATTTTACATTTTCGAAAGAGAAGATAATGACGGCTCGAAATCCTTATTACTCTTATTATCTTCGCCAAGCGGGTGGTGGATTTCAAGGCCCCGTCTTTCAACGGGGAAATGGGATAGGTTCTATTTTTAAAAGTCTAGTTCGTTTTATTACACCGATATTCAAACCAGCGGTAAAAGCGGTGGGTAAAGAAGCCTTAGGTGTTGGAACTCGCATGTTCGGGGATATATCGACGGGTCAAGATCCTAAAACTTCTTTCAAGAGAAATTTGAAAATTGCCGGATCCAATTTATTACATCAAGCGGGTGATAAAGTAGCCCAGTTTGGTAGCGGTAAACGAAAAAGGAGTGCTTCGAGAAAAAGAAACGCTCCGAAAAGAAGGATTTTTTAGATTAATAAAGGCGTTACGCGCGATATAACTCTTCAGTTCTACAACGTCATTCAAGATGGAAGGAATGATGTCTCAAATAGATTTGTTCTCTCAACCTCTGAGTAATTACAATATAACGGGAAGTAACGATATAGAATTAAAAACCGTTAATACGATAACGGATGGCGGCCCCCTGGAATTTTTCATTTCGGGTACCGATGAAAATTACATTGATTTATCAAAAGCTATGTTTAAAATAAGTGCAAAAATGTATCAACAAAATGCTGCCGGTAAATGGGAAAATATTAGTGCTGCCCTCCCAAAAGTTGGCCCCGTCAATCTACTGCTCTGGGCTCTATTTTCTCAAGTGGAAGTCTTGTTTAACGATACTTTAGTTCAATCCCTGAATACCGTCTTTCCATACTCGGCTTTTACGTTAATGCATTTAAATTACGGAAAAGAGGCGAAAAATTCTCAATTGGCTTTACAAATGTATTATAAAGATTCGATCAATAATACCGACGAAATATTTGACGCCGAAAATAAGGGTATGGCTAGTAGAAAAACCAGAAGCGATTTATCTCAAACAATCGAAATGATAGGAGTTCCACCCCTCGATGTTTGTAAAATGAATAAATTTCTGATAAATAACGTAGATGTTAAATTTAAGTTTATCCGATCAGCCAATGGTTTTCCTATTATATCAATTCCACAGGCTCAAGCAGCGGCGTGGGTATTACCTATAAAGTATAAATTTCATATTACCGACGCGTCAATGTAGGTTCGAAAAATCAAAATTAATCCCGATATTATGTTAGCGCACGCTATGGTTTTGGAAAAAACCAATTGCGTTTATCCTATCAATCAAACGGTGACCAAATACTTTAATATCGAAAGGGGTAATACCGTTACGGTGAAAGAAAATATATTATTAGGTCGTATTCCGAACCGGGTCACGTTATCCTTTGTTAAAACGAGCGCTTTCAACGGCGCTTTAGACGAAAATCCGTTTAATTTCCAACATTTCGATATTAATCAATTATATCTCTCGGTGGGTAATAAAAATTATCCTGATCAACCTTTTCAACCCGACTTTGATAATAAACTTTGGAGTCGAGAATACAAGAGTTTGTTTACGGGGATCGATATCTTGGGAAAAAATAAAGGGAATGATATTACGTACGAGGAATATGTTAAGGGTAATACTTTTTTCATCATAGATTTAACTCCGGAAGAACAAGCCAGTGCCGAGCATTATTCTTTATCAAAACACGGTAGTCTTCGATTAACCGTAAATTTTAAACCCCCTTTAACGAATGCTGTCACGTGTTTAGTTCAAGCCGAATTTGAAAATCAACTGTTGATTATGAAAGATCGAAACATTCTTTACAAGTTAGAGTAAGAGGATGGATGAGTTTATTTACTTCTCTTATCGGAAAGAATTGAATTTAGTTATAACGTTACGTAATAATATTAGAACGGTATCCTTCGTTTCTTCTCGATGGAATTTTGATGAAATGAAAAAAATTTTAAACGAAATATAAACAAAAAGAATGTCCAATAAAAAGTTCAAACCATCTATTGATGAGGAAATGGAAATAGAATATGACGATGAGAAAATGGATGTAGATAATGAGGTTGAGGAAATTGAAATAGAATACGAGGTTGAGAAATAGGGGGTTCTGTATCAAGGTGCTGGGTGCCACCCGCTAAATACTTAAACGCTAGAAATCCGTATCAAAAATCATTTGAAACACTCACCATGAAAGAACAGGAACATTTTCTCTCCGACAAGCAAGCTATCGGAATAAATGAGTCTAGCGACGGTCTTTATATTCGTCGAAAAGACACCAAGACTCTTCTAGAGATTAGTAAAAATCTCTGGGAAAGCATTTGGTTTTGGGAAGACATCGACGCATTTTTCGCAGATAAAACGCCGAACTTTAAATGTTGGTTACCCGAACAATTTCAAGTTAGTGGATACAGTAAATCGACCGGTGAAAAATGGATGGACATTCGACAGTTTATTCGAGATACGTTGAAATATTCCCATGGTCAACCATCTTGCTTCTCAACTTCGAGCGGATTTTCCTTTAAGAAAGAAACTTGGAAAAGATTGAAACGAGCCAGGAGAGAATTGGAATAAAAAACTCTTCAAAACCCAAATTCTACAAGAGTTAATTAAAATCATGTACAACATAACAAAGGGTTGTAATAATTTCGAGTGTACCGGAAGATTAGCTCACGCTCTTTCCTGTCCGACTATTACCGCTCTACAATACGGCGAAAGATTGGAAAAAAATATCGCGGAAGCTGTTCAAACGTTAAACGCGACATCTATTATCGACGATTTTCAAACAAGATACGGTAAATCGGACGAAAATTTGAATCAATTGTTCATAGATATAACCAAATGTACCACTCATTTGAGATATGATATTATGTACGATATTTAAAATAAAAACCATCTACTGTTTTAAAAATGTGTTATTATTACCATGATTACTAAAGGCGAGGCTGAAAAATTAAACCGAGTCTACTACGATCCCCAACATCCAGCTAGTATAGGTTCTTTAAAAAAACTACGAGAGGCGGTCCCGAGCGTTTCTAAAGCAAAGATACAAGAATGGTTAATTACGCAGCCAGCCTATACGAAAAACGTTTCCTAGAAATAAAATCTACGTGACCAGTATGAATGAAGTTTTTCAGGGTGATTTAATCGATTTACCTCAATTAGTAAAATATAATAAGAAATATCGCTACGTTTTAACGGTAATTGATTTGTTATCGAGATACGCTTGGGCAAAACCGTTAAAAACCAAAACGGGGTCGGAAGTGATTAAAGCTCTCGATGGAATATTTAAAGAACGAACACCCTCTCGCTTTAATACGGACGAACGTAGCGAATTTATAAATAAACCGGTTCAATCGTATTTAAAAAGGAAAGGTATTCAATGGTATCCTAGCTACGGTAATTTAAAATGTAGTATGGTGGAACGATGGAGTAGAACTTTGAAAAATCGAATGTTTCGACTAAAGACTAAAAATAACGATTTGAATTACGCGAGACATTTACAAAAACTCGTGGAAGGATATAATAAAACGAAACATTCGACCATTGGCATGGCCCCGAAGGATGTAGATATTAATAACGAACATCTGGTCTGGGCGCGTTTATACTCGAAGAAGAAGAAGAAAATTAAAAAACCCAAGTTACTAGAAGGAGATCGAATAAGAATTTCTTCGGATAAAGGAGTTTTTGGTAAAGGATATACGGGCTACTGGACCAACGAAACCTTCATTATTCGTAAAGTTCTCTTACGTGATCCACCCGCTTACGTCATCGAGGATGAAGATGGTGAAATTATAAGAGGCTCTTTTTACGAACCGGAATTACAAAAAATATGAATACCGAAGAATTAACGTATTTTCTACAATGCGATACCCGAACGAAACCTTTTTTTATCGGCGTTTTTCCGCAAGATATCTTACCCGAGAAACCCAACTTTAGACCTTACTGTTTCGTCGTTAATTCGGAACCTTCCACCGAAAGTGGTTTGCATTGGATGTGCGTCTTCGTGGATCGAAAGGATGTTGGTTATTTTTTCTGTTCATACGGAAAAGAACCGGCTTCTTACGGATTGGATTTATCGCAGTACGCTTCAAAATGGAAATACAACTCTAGTTCATTGCAACCGAACAATTCCTTATCGTGCGGTGGTCACGTGATTTTCGTTTTAACGAGTTTGTGTGACGGTTATTCTTTCGAAAATATATTGTACGAAATGTATAACGTAAAAGATAAAATATATAACGATATTATAATAATGTTAAATATGTGTATGCATTTAATGAATCACAAAAACAATTCGTGTATAAAATAATTTTATTAAAAAAAAAGTTCATGTTTTAATTTGTTTCTTACAAAAATAACAAAATGTGTCATCACGATCATTGAAACATGTAAAGATAGTAATAGCGCTCATAAAAATAAGACATTTAACTGCTTTAATTATACTAAAAGTTAATATATTTTTAAGAAATAAAAATAAAGTATATATAAAAACAAAAGAAAATGTTAACAGAAAATTAAATATCCGATGATAGATATTATCGTGGAAATAAATACCGATCAAAAATGAACATTCACATTCTTTCGAAGTTCGATGTTTAATCGTTGAATATATCAAGCAAACAAACAGGATGGGTAGTAACGCTATTAATACAACAATTGATAATAGAAATAATGACACAAATAATACGAGTAGTCCGGTTCTTAAAATTATTTTTCCGATGGTTTTTATCATCATTTCTCCCAACGAGATTTAGGATATTTTCTTAAGATCATACCGCGTCGATTTTCTTCGTCGTCGTCGTTGTCGAGAAATTTACCGTGAGATTCGCGGGTATATCTTCGATGTTTTTGCTTCGCTTGTTTCTCCTTTAATTTTCTAGCTTCGCTTGAAGCGCTGGGTTTTCCTTTTGGTAAATGGGCGAGTTGTAACGGTGGTAAATCTTGTCTAGGTTGAGCTGTTAGTAAAGTAGTTAGAGCTTCGGCTAAAGGCGCAAATCGATTGAGAGACGATGGTGGCGATGCCGCTGTAGCACCGACCAACTGTTGCGATTGCCGCTGACGTCTCGGAGTAGTCGTTTGTTGGAGGGGGGTTAGAGGTTGGAGAGTTGACGACGACAGCGCCAAAGGTGTCGATTGTGAAATTGGTGAAAACATACTCGGAAGAGCGTTGGTAAAACTAGCCGGTGGTTGCCAAGATGTAGGTTGCGATACGGTTGGTGTTGATACGTTTGTTGTTGTTGATTGAGAAACTTGATTCGTCGCGGGAAGGTTTTTTACGTTAACGTACGGAGCATCGATCAAACTTTTCATATTTAAATAGCGTTGAAAAACATCGCCATATAAACGAAGTTTTTGCTCGCTGGATAAGGTTTTTTGATGTAAGATTTTGGACATTTCACGATCGAGTTCGTTAGACTCCTTTTCCGGATCGGATTAAATTGTCGATTCAGGGACTAAAATCATTCTCTTCATCGCGCGAAAGAAGAAATTGTGGAAATCAGAGCCGGTACCAAAGCCCCAATTAAACCCGGTAGAAAACCACCAGCTTGTTTTATAAGAAGTTTGCGTTTGTTTTTAGGTAGAACACGTTTATTGGCTAATTTACGAATAAAAGCCCCGTGTTTTTTAACGTACACTCTTTGCTTCTCGGGTAAATCGATATTACCTCTTAATAAATTGTGAAACGAATTATAAATGGCTTGCATTTGATTAGTTTTAGTTTTTTCCAGGATTCGCGTTAATTTTCCACCCCCTTGTTGACTAGCTTTGTTTAATCCACGGAAAAACCTCGCGTGTTTTTTTAAGGGATGGTATTTTCTACGCTTTCGAGCATTCTTTAACAAGATCTTTTTTAGGAGGGTTAACGACCGACGTTTCATTCTAAAGCTTAAGATTAAATAAATGAAAACAAACCATGTCAAGATATATATATATATTTTATTTATGATCGTGTACAATAATCATATTTCCTTCATGCGGAAAAACATTGGTTCTTAATCGTAAATCATCGTTAATATTTTGTTTTAAATCAATACATAAATACGAAAAAGGTTTATCTCTAGTGACAAAATCATAAGCTTTAGTAACAAGCTGTTTATTATTCGGAAATATTTGTCTACTCAGATAATTAATTTGAGAACCGTCTCGTGGGTTGCGAAATACAATTATATACGAAGCGTTCAAACTAATAGTTCGACTTTCTTTACCTTGACCAAATAGGTTTTGCGTTAACAATGCCACCGAAAGGTTTTTATGATGCGAGCCAACGCAAAAAATATTAGAGACGTTAGTACTATTATAACAAGTCGACGCTAAATCATCGATAATTAAAAAATTATTAATTTTTTCATTCCAAAAATTGGAATCATCGGGTGGTAACCCTTCAAGAAATTCAATATTATTAATGTCCTTTTTCATTTCATCAAACAAGGGTTGATATTCTTTATAACAATACACAATTCGATCAGGTGGAGGTAAAATTAAACAATCGGCGTGTTTCAAAAGATTATGAATCCAAGTACTTTTTCCCGACATGGTGCTACCTGCTAATAAAAGTTGCATCGGGGCTTGGAATTTTATTCTACCGCACATTGACATAGTTTAAATATTTTTTCAAAATTGCGAATACGTTTTTTAAAGTGTAGTTTGTTTCGATAATACCAATCCACGCGATCTTCCGTGGGGAAGTACCAAACGACTGGTGTTTCGTCAAAGGTGACGCGTTTATTTATCTTTTCCGTAGGCATCTACAATAATAGCTTCCAATGTTTCGACAAACTGTAAAATATGTTTGTTTTTCATTAAAGTACTCAGTTTCGCGACCGATTCCTGAGCCAACTTTATTTGGTATTGTTCTTCGTGCTCGCGTAAGTTAGATTTGTCTTTTCCAAGTACAAAGTCGCAAAAAGGAGCTTGTTTTTGATGTTTTTCCATTGGGAGGTACTCATCCTCGTTTGCGCTTTCGCTCCAATCAAATTCGTTATGACAGCAAAAACACTTGGTTTTACATCCTTCGTTTAAGTAAATGAATCCCGCTTTAGCCAGATCCGAAGCTAAATAAGCACATCGTGGTAAATTCTTTGAACCCGCTAACCAATTGATATTTCTAAACGATTCTAAACGTTTGATTTCACGATACATCCTTCTTCTCCGAATATCCGAATGGAAATGTGGAGAAATCGTTCGGGTCGATGATTCTTTTATTGAAAGTAACCCCGAAAGTTTTTTTCAAATTAGCTAAAAATAATTTGGCGCGACTCTTTTCGCGCACGACGTTAAAAGGTACTTCCAATTTATAAGTGGTTCCGGGAGTTTCCAAAGCCGTTTTTATCGAATCAAAGTTGATTATTTCTTCATTTTTTCTATTAAGAGAAATACCTTTCATTTTCGTGACGCATTTACCATCGGCTCTTTTATAACTATACGATTTAGGTCCCGATGTGACAAATTCGGTGATATAGCTATCGTCCAATTCGTCGGTCCAATCACCCATGAACTGACCAAGAGGAACATTCGTTGTTTCGTCATTTTTAGAACTGATATAAGCCAGGGAGTCGGTATCTGTATATATAACTCTTCTACCCAACTTGTTTAAGGCTTGAAACAATAATATTCGTCCGTAAGAGCTTACGAAGCTTCCTACGACCGGCGATCCTTTATAATACGTTGGGCAAAAATCTTTCTTGTATTTATAACTTAACATACAAGTTTCGTCATTTACCGGTTTAATATCTGTCAATTCAACCGTTGGATCGGTAATGATACTGACGTAATCGGCGTAGGTTTTTACAAAAACGGTCTTGGGCTTGTCGTTGTTTAAACAATGACGGCCCCACAAAGAATTCAAGGCCAATTTTGCGATAGCACGGAGGCCGGCTTGTCGTTGTTTAAACAATGACGGCCCCACAAAGAATTCAAGGCCAATTTTGCGATAGCACGGAGGCCGGCTTGTCGTTGTTTAAACAATGACGGCCCCACAAAGAATTCAAGGCCAATTTTGCGATAGCACGGAGGCCGGGTTATCGGTGACGTCATCAGCTCGAATCTCGATATCTTCTCTTTCTCGAATCGCCGATAAATATTGTATTTTTTCCGTCTCGGTGTTAACGTTACGAGGCCATCCAGAATTTTGTATTTTTAGTTTAAGGAAGGTGTTGATATAGCTACCGAAAAAGCCCGAATCTTCGTTTTTTACGTAGTTGTATCTTTGAGCGTAATGGTGTACTTCGTAGATTTCCATAATAACGTAGCCCGCTTCGACAGCCATGTACAATTCGGGTGTAGTCCAAACACCGTCGAAACTTCTTTCTTCGTCATTATGATCGCAAGATTCGATATTGTTTTCTACGCAGGTGCAACATAATGCGAAAAACAGCTTTTTTCTCGTTCGGTAAGGTAAAGCGGGTATATAGGCGTCTTTTTTAGGAAGTACTTTGCAAGAAATTAAACCAAAATAAAATTTTTTTTCGTAATTAAAATCACGCGTAATTATTTCCGGGAACCGTTTTGGATAAGCCTTTGTCTTACAAACAAAGGGGTAAAGACTGCAAACGTCAATGTATAATATACGTTCATCCGGTTGTACCTTATAATACAACTTAAAGCATTCGGTTCTGCCTCCGTATAAGGCTGACCTGGGGCCAATGGGGTTACGGAAATTTTTGAGAGAAGCGCAAAATTTTTTCATTTCCGAATCCTTTTTTAACATTTCGTCAAATTCGCAGCTCCATATTCGAACGTATTCGGCGTTCGGAGCCGTTGCTTTGATCTCGTCATCTCGATCTAAAGTTCTTTCGTACAAATTCTTGAAGGTATCTTGTAAAAGAGGGTTCCAATGACCTCCTTTCGTGTGAAGAGGACAACCGTGCATGAAGTCCCCGTCGTATTGAAAGATTATTTCTGGATTACTAGAATACCCGTCCACCGGGAAACGACCAATTTTCTTTTCCCCTTCCAAAGAAAGAGTAGTTTGAATTTTTATCGCTCTTTTCTTTTCCTCCCAAGCCAACCATTTCAAAGCCGATTGACTTTGATTACATTTATTTCCGTAACCATTAGCGGGGACCACGGCTAGAGTATATTCTTCCAAATACTTGTGTAGAAAAATATTCGTGCAAGCGCCCGCGATCGTTAACGCGTTCATATTAGTCACGTCGAATCTCGTTTCTCTCACAAAGAGTTCTCGAAATTTATCAACGCCTTGTTCTAAAACTTTCACGTCCATGATCGTATAGTATTCCAACTCTTCGCGTAAATTATAAACGGGTTGTTTCTTCTTTTCATTATACCATTGTAGAAAATCACGGTAATCTTTTTCTTTCATATGTTCGGGTTGAAAATATTCTATAGAAGGTAACGGCCCGCAATACTCCATAGTATTCTCTTGATGAAAAATATACGGGAAGAATTGCTTTTCCTCCTTGAGAGAAAATGTGGCCGGAAAGGTTCGAAGTGGTTGTGATATAAAACTAAACGAATCGATAAATTTGATTTTCAAAGAGGGTATAAATATCCCTAACAATTTCCGTCAAAAACAACGTTAAATTTAACAGCCATTTTTAATAACTGGTTTAAAATAAAAAATGAATCGAATTCTTTACTATTGTGGGCCATTATTGTGATGTATTCAAAGACCGGAAGTGTTTTCTTTATCCTTTTTGCCTCGTGTTGAGTAAATGTCTCTTTCGTTTGGAATAAGTACGATAGAAATTGTTCAACGCAATTGAAGCCTCGAAAGATCTGATATTCGTATTCTTTCTCTTCTATTTCCATGGCGCTGACGATTAAAACTGGTACATGTTCGTTATTTTTAACAATCGATTCGGAATCAAAGTAACACATACGTCTTTTGTCGTATTTCGTTGTTAAAGGCATGACGTAACAATGATTTTTTTCGTGTTTAATTAAACAGTTTTTACATTGTGTTAAACATTCGTGATTTTCAGTTTTTTCTAAACCACAATCTAGACACCGCTTAAAGTTTTCGCAAGTACCATTAGCACAATGTAAATCGTAACAGACTTGACCTTTAAAATATCGAAAACATTTTCTACATCTTATTGGTATTAATAGTTTATCTTCGTGAAAGACGTTTAAGGTCTTACAACGATTACATTTTACTCTCGTTTCGCATTGATGTTTTTTAATTTCTAGATGTTTATAAAATATTTTTAAACATTTTGTACAGAATGTTATACCACCTTTAATAAAATGATAATCTTTTAACACATGAACATGGTTATTGTTAACCAAGATGAGAAAGATTTGTTTTTCTCGATAAGGTCCGAGGAAATAATTTTCCAAAGTTTCAACGGTAATAACTACAATTTGATACTCGTTTAAATAGTTTTGAAATTGTTGAATATTGTATAAATTAACGGCTCCTGGTTCGATATTGGCTCGATGATATAACGTTAAGGCTTCCTTTTTTGTAAAGGATTACTACTATCTTTAATTTGTCTGTAATACGATTTTTCGTCATTTCATAAAGTTCGTTTTTTATTCCGTTTCTTTTCGTATCTGATATTAGCTAAATAAATTCCAATCACCAGCGCTCTTCCGAAACACAAATTATCGTTATTTTCGATATAAATATAATTCGGATTAGATTTAAAAAAACTATCAAAAGGTATAACGGTTCTCGCGTTGATTGATTTTTGACGAGTTTCGACAGGAATGTCGCATTGTAAAAAAATAACGTCAAAAGTGAGAGAAGCTTGTAAATGAAAATTTCTATTCGATTGAGCCACTTGCGAAATAGCGCCTAGAACCCGTTCAGCCGTTAATTCATTCATATTCAAAAATCTCAAATTAATCGGATTTTCCAATTCATTCGATCGTATGCAAAACCGAACTCGGTTATATCCTTGATAACCTTGTAACAATTCACTCTGGATCGAGTTTATAATACTGATAAATGTTTCGTGAACTTCGGTAAGTTTGATTCGATCCAAATTTTTTAAATTTTACTTTAAATTCCAACTGCTGACATTTATATTTTGAAGATTTTTTACTAAGAATTCTTTCGCAATGATAATATTGTTTCGGGTTATTTTTAAGACTTAAATTGAGAGGCTCATTTTCATCGTCCGAGGAGCTCGAAGTACTCATTTTAAATGATATATACCTTCGAAAAAATGTTGGTATCGGTACAGTTTAAATATTTTTGAATATTTTTGATAAAAATGTATTTTATTAATTCCATCTGGTGGTTGAAAATGTATACATAAAATGCAACTTATATATACTAATTCGTCATAAAAATACAATTTCAAACATAAATAATTACGATAATAATAAAATATTTTATTAAAAATAAAGTTTTCCACAATTTCAAGATCATGAATTTTTCTTCGATCTATTACAAAAATAATCCAATCATATTTTTCGGGTAGGAAAAAGTTTTCGTTACGAGCAATTGATTCTCTCGCTTTTTGTATTTGATCTCGAATCAATTCACGTACAATCAATGTATTTTTTTCAGACAAATTAAGCTCGCAACCGTTAATATACGTAACATAAGATATTATTTCCAAATAACTAATCCCTACAGAACATATGTTTTACATCCTTTGTATGAGTAAACATATAACATAAATATTGTTTACCAGGTACGTTCGTACAATCTATTAAAGTTTCTAAACGTAACAAAAATTTCGCTTTCGAGTAGGCGTATTCTTCGTAATCTTTTCGTATTAAATCAAAATCATACGGTAGATTTAATTCTTTAAGATTTCGATACAGACATTTTCGACAAATAGCTTGCATTGAAATAATCTGAAGACTCGGTGGATTCATAATATTTTATCTATTTCATTCGCTGATAATCCTTGTAATCTAAGCACCGGAGGTACGTCAAATTTTTTCAAACTATATTCGTAAGCGAACACGTTAGATTTATCTTTCGAATATGAAACTACTTGTTTAAATTCGGGTAATTCAAAACAAAACAAGTCTTTAATACCAGTATGAATAGGAAATATTAAAAATGTCGTAAATTCACTATAATCTATACAATATTTTAACAATTTAAAAAGGTAACCATCAACGGATACATTATAAAATGCTACTTTACTAGGCATAATATAATGGCATAAATCCATAATTACAACTGGGTTATTATTATTTTCTTTTACGAGTTCAGAATATTTTTTTAATATTTCGCTATAAAAGTTATCCATAACACATTCTATAAGACTACTGTCTGTAATAAAATAACCGTTAAAATATATTTTACTTTTGGTTCCGATTAAATGTTTTTTTCTTTTGATCGAATAGAAAGTCTAAATAATATTTACTAGTTTCGGGTTGCATGTTAGAAGGTTCACCCCAATTCGAATGACGTTTGGGGATTACTTTAGGTAATGTAATAACAATATCCGTAAAACACTCTACGGACCATCTATATCTATTTTTATAATAATATTTCCTTGGCATAAATCCACCACCTCTCTTAGATATAGAGTTCATGTCATTTAATATGTTTATAATATTACAATAATTGAAATGGTTTAGATAAAATGTTTTTATAACGTGTCTATTTAAACCAGTATCATATAATTGTTTCGATTGTCCATTTTTAATTATAGTGTTAGTCGCTATAATAGCAAGATAAGGAGCATTCATTAATTTTTTTAGGACGTTTAGTTGGCGGTTTAACAATTTTTTCATGGTTCTCTCTCATTTCTTTCGCCACCTTCGAGACTATTCTACGAATTAATTGTCCATCTATATTATCTTCGTTGACCACAAACTTAATTCTTTTCCCATCAGCGGTCCAAATATCGCTGAAGTGTATATCCTTAATATCATTCCATTCATATATCTGGATGTCTACGTAATAATCGCCTTTTTGAGGAGGAAGTGAAATTGAATATATTTCCGATTGTTTTTTCAAATCGTATTTAGGAATGACGCCTCCCTGGTTCTGAATCGTACTCTCCTGTTTTACTGTTTCTACCTGAGCCTGTTCTTCGACCTTATCGTCAATACCAGCGTATTCAGGAAATCTTTCTTTAAAGTAGTCAGAAATGGTGCGCTTACCCAGAGTTGATGTATTCATATCAAAAGTCGAGTGAAGAATGCGTGTTCCTTCTAAAAATCCACGGGGTTTTTATACCCTCGATTTTGAATTTTTTTCTCTTGCAATTCTCGAAACACCCCTAGGGTCATATTTTTTATAATAGAAGAAGTCTTTATCTACCCACGGAGATTTTTAAATGTATGAAAAAGCACGCTCGTATATTAAGATTAATGACCTGTCATAATTATTTTGCGTTCCCACGAGATGTAATAGCTAAAACAGTTACTCCCTCTGTTAAAGATTTTCTTCTCTAACTAACCTTGGGATTTTAACTTTCTAACGAAATTTAAAACCAGCGTCGTTTTTAAGATTGATGACCTGTCTTATTTCTTTTACGTTCCCACCGAAATTTAAAACCTAACAACAGTTACTCTCTTACGATTCTTGAAACACCCTAGGGTCATATTTTTTTTTATCTACCCACGGGGATTTTAACTAACGAAATTTAAAACCAGCGTCGCTTTTTAAGATTAATGACATCCTCTTTCAAGTTTTTTTAATATAAGATTAAACAGAAACGTCTTTCATAAAAAAAAATCTTTTATTCAAGTACTAGGGAAAAAATTAAACGTTTTTGTAAGATTTTTTATTCAAAAACACGTGTTGAGCCTCGTGGAAATTTAGTATATATACCCCAATCCTTCCCATTGGAAAGTACCACAAGTCTCTCTTCAACCAAAAGCCTTCTCGATCCAGCCAAAAGTCTTCGACTTATACAATCAAAAGTCTTCTCGCTCCAGCCAAGTCTTCTCGCTCTAACCAATCTAAGAAGAAATGGATTCTGCCTCCGCCTCGATAAGTAAATATTTTTTAAATATTTTAACTCTATCTTAATTTTTTTCTAATAGAATATTCAATAGTTTCAAGGTCCTTAAACTTAGATATTAAATCTAATAATGGACGAATTCGGGTCATTACGAGAGGAAAGACATTAGAATTATTTATTATAGTAAAGACTTTAACGACAGTATCAGTTTTTTATACTTTGATACAAAATAAGAAAAACATTGAAGACACTTTCAAAAACTTTTTACCGGTGATATTATCACGCGTTAAAAGTGATTATAGTCTCTCAACTATTCAACTATCAGAATGCGCGTATTATTTTTTAATGGAACATGTTGAAGAAATAACGAAACACGTGATCTTTTTTCTCGAGCAACAACCAGCGTTAACGAACATGTTATTAGCTACGGAGGAAGTTATTGAAAACTTTAAAAAATCGTATCTGAATATTGATCAAGAGAGGCGTTATTTGATTAGAGATTTTCAGTTTTTACTTGATAAAGAAATAAAAGATCAGATTATAGAAAGTTTCATAGCGAAAGAAAAATTTCGAAAAGAAAGTTGCGTGAAAGAAAAAAAACAATTATTATGTGCTCGTTGTCAATACATGACATGCTCACTTTTATTTTACATGAATTGCTCTTTGATTAAATTTTTATATATTTTAAAAGAAGAAACCAGACCTGGAAAATGATAATCAGTCGAAATTTATTCGTGCTATTTCATCATTTTCCAGGTTTGGTTTATCAGAATCAGGGCTCTTAATAAACAATCGTAAATATAAAAGTTTAGCCGTTTGAGAGCCCTGATTATTAAGAAAAACATTTACTTTATAAGAAAAATTGTGTGTATCATGAATATTAAGTTTAACCAGAGTTAAATAATGACTACAAAGTTCGTTCGTACAATAGATTGTAGAAATAGGATAGACCGAAAATTGTACAGTCACTTCATAGATTTCAAATTCGGAAAGGTGTGGACATTTTCTGAAAAATAATTTTATTTTGTAGGTCTTCAGGATATTTTAATTTTAGACATCCTCTATTGTCGAAGCGGTAAAGGGTATAATTTAAACAAGAAAAAAATGGAGTATGGGTTCGTGGTGAAGGAGTTTTCGGCTGGGGTGATTGAAAACAATAAAGTGAGACCGATTCATTTGGCGAGTTACAAACCACCCTATTCATGTGATGTTGTAGCATCAAAAATGAGAAGATCAAATGGATGGGTAAAATACAACATCACCGGAATGGGGTGGTATGACGGTCTAGCCCGTTACTCGGTGCTAGAAGAACATATTGAAAAACTTCAAGTGCAAAAATATAAAAAAATATATTCTAAAGGACTAGAGAAGTGCGCAGAATTAGAACAATTGATTAACGCACCCGTTATAAATTTAGAACTTTTAGGGTGTGAAAAATTTAAAAATTCAGAGAACTGTTGCAGTATGCATAAAATAAACCCCTCTAAATGCGCCCGAGAATCTGTTAAATTCTACGGGGAATATCTAATCGGTAACCCCGATTTATTATCGATATCCCCGGAGGATTTGACAGATTCTGAGGACGAATCTGAAATTTTTTGTTATTCGCCCTTCAGTGACAGTTACATTGACAGTGATTATTAAATTTTTAATTTTTTATTTTCATGATTATTAAAATGTAAAAATATAAATGTGTAATTATAAATTTTGAATGGATACATTATTGTTACTAAAATCTATAAAAATACTAGAACAGTTATCTAAATCTAACATTTGCCAATAACAATTATTTAAGCATATAAAAATAAATAAAAAAGGTTAAATTTGATGTGTTCGTAATTGTTTTCACCACATCTAGGACACCGTGCTCGTATACATACAGCACTATCAAAACAAAATATATTAAAATGGGGAAAACTAGAGTTTCTAATCTGACTTACAGTCCTCCTTCCGCTGTGGGACGAGCAAATGCGGGGTGAACAACCGCTGGGTCTTGTTCAGCTTGTTGTTCAACCGCTTCCCCACCCACCTGACCAGCGAAAAAGGCTGCGGTATACTCGGGAGTGGATGAAGCGGGTCTAAATGTACAAAATAAATTTAATCTGACGCACAGGTACACTAACGTACATCGATAAATTTTCACTAACGTACATCGATAAATTTTCACTATATTCAACTACATAAAAACTGACGCACAGATACACTAACATACACATCGATAAATTTTCACTATATACAACTACGTAAAAACTAACTAAACAGGTTGAGCAACATCCATTATAGATATACTTTACCTTAAATTAATTCGGACTTGTATTTTTTCAACTTTATATATCTTATTCATGGGAATTCATGGGCCGTGCCTTTGGTAATGCTATAACTTTTTAACTAAGCGTTGTAGAGCTTTGAGATTTGGTCACGTGATAGGGGGTGCCCCTGTAAAGGGGCTTACCCGTAGTGCACCGAAGCTTTGTGGGAAAGCCAACCTTAGGTTTTGCAGGGGCATAATATTTTCATATTGGATTTTAACCTTATTACTAATATTATAGATTTATGATATTAATATTGTTTTTAGCTTACCCTTCAGGTTCTTCTTGAACCACTCCCTCCTCCTCCTCCTCCGCCTCTTCTATCATTTCATCTTCCCATTCTTCTTCTTCTTCAGGTCCTAATATTCCTGGTGCTCTACTATTTTTAAAATGAAAATAGTTAAGTTGTTTTAGATCTAAAATATACTCGCATTAATTTACATTATCTCCGTTAACTCGTAGCGTTTTCCACGACACATCCTTCTAGAGTTAAAATTTTCAAATGATATTTGGTAACGTTAGACCAAATCCTTTTATATTACATATCTTCAAGATTGTTAACATATATCTTAACTCGGAGTAAAGACCTCTCGAGACGCCACGCTATAGTTTCAAGGCTAACTTGAACGCTTCTAACTACGTGACTTTTTAATGTTAACCATCTGTTTTCTTTCTGATTGATTACTATTTACTCGCTTAGGAATATAATCCCACGTATATTTTTTCAGGAATGGAAAAAAACCAAATTGACGAAATTTTTAAGTGTGGGAAAACTCGGATCTTAGCTGAACAATCTGTTCTTTGTTTCTCGTGTGAAACAAGTTGTGATGTCAGTATACTTCTGTTTAAATCCCGAGTGTTGTTGCTACAAAAAAGCCATTTATATTGAAACTAATTCAGAGTTGTTGAATATCATACCGGAGAAGTATCCTCAAAATTTACCCGAAACCTTTTTCTGCGTGAATTGTGACTTATTCAGCTGGAAACGTCATCGCTATTTAAAACCGTGCCCAAAGTTTGAAAATCAAAACTATTTGTGTATTTACCCGAAAATATGAATATGTATTCATCGTTTCGTTATAACGAACGACTCGCAATTAAAGAGAACTTGGATAGAAAGGTCCCGAGGTTAGGAACAATATGCTTAATTAAAATACTAGGAAATAGAAAGAAATATGTTCAAAAATATCGAATTTTAAATTACGCTTTAAGAGAGAGGACATAAAATTTAAAATCAAAAGCCCTTTAAAGCCACGTGATGCTTTCTTCGGTGGAAGGTGTAATGCCCTAAAGCTTCATCACAAGGTAGATGGTGCTGACCAGTTACTCTATTATGATTTAATATCTCTATCCTTTCGTGAATAAATGCTCTAAAATAACACTAGGGCATCCCAAGATTATCTTACGCGATATACCCGACGTATTTTCATTCGACGGTCTATTAAAATGCGAAGTTCTGCCCCCCAAAGACTTATACCATCCAGTACTTCCCCTGAAAATTAACGGTAAACTAGTGTTCACGCTTTGCTACACTTACGCTAAAACCCAATTTCAAGGCGTTTGCGAACACCCCGACGAAATGCGAAAGTTGCGCGGAACTTGGGCAACCGAAGAATTGAGATGGGCTATTAATAGGAACTACGTCACTTTAAAATCCTTCGAAGCGTGGTCGTACAAAACTACCCAGTATGATAAGAAGACTGGTACCGAATATATAAACGCGTTTTTACGCTACAAGACCGAAGCTAGCGGGTTCCCTGCCGACTGCCAAACCCAAGAAGCTAAAGAGCTATACGTGAAAATTTTTAAAGAGGTTGAAGGGATTGAGCTTGGTATAAAGAAGATTGCTAAAAATGATGGGTTAAGATCAATGAGAAAGCTCTGCGCAAACGCTTTCTGAGGAAAATTTGGAGAGCACGTTCGTACGACACGTACAGAGATTGTAAAAGACCCTAGCCAATTCTATCAACTTCTAAATCCCGACATAACAGTAAAATCAGTTTTTCCCATAAATGACGAAACCATTTTGATAAAATCCGAGCCCGTAGTTGAGAACGAAGGAATTCTTAATCACGGTAATGTAGTATTAGCAGCCTTTACAACTTGTTTCGCTCGTCTCGAACTACTCAAGTATCTAGAGTTAGCTGGAAAGCATTATTTTTACATGGACACTGATTCCCTAGTGTTCTTAGCGCCTGCAGGCGTGTCAATGATCAAGACCGGAGACTACTTGGGTCAAATGAAAAACGAACTCGAATCTTTCGGACCTTGGAGCTACATAACCGAGATGGCTGCGGGAGGCCTAAAAAATTACTCCCTTTGTATCCACAACCCCGATACGGGGGTTAATAGTTATATTACTAAAATTAAAGGGTTTAGGATAAACGCCTCCAACGATAAAATTATAAATTTTGAAATTTTAAAAACCCTGATAGGAGTAGACACCGAAAAGGTTGAAGGATATCAAGTCCAGTCCCAAAACAGATTAGGTGCTTGCAGGATCATACGCTGATCTCGAGAGACGAAACCAAAGTTTACGAGACAGTCCCTTATGGTTACGGTTATAAAAAACTGTATAAATCCAAAAAATAATGTTATCTTTGAATTGTTTAGAAATCGCTGTGTAAAAAAAATCAACGCGAATGGATTACCATATAAATGTATATAAATTGTATTATTTGATCTTAAAAAGGCCCATTTTTGTTTTTTCGTAATAAAAAGAGTTGAAATTAAATTTTGATGTGTTTAATGTTAGGTTGGCTTTCCTACATTACGAGGAGGGTAATAACCTCTCTCTGTTACGGGCGCGCGTTGGGTTAAGCGAGAAAAAAGAGCTAGACCGAGAGAGAGAAGCGATGGAGAGAGAGAGAGAGAGTTAGCGCGGCGTTGCTAGTGGGGGCGCGGCCCGAGATCGTTTTAGCGAGAGAGCGTGCGAAGGGGCAGATATACAATTCGATCCTTGCTCTCGGGAGTATATATTAGAAAAAAACAGATACTTTATTCGTCCTCCAGTTACTATATTTCAACCATTTATATCTTAAATTCTATAATTAAAAGGGTAATATTTTAAAGGCTTATTCTTAGGTACAATCTTATTCAATCTTGGTAAAGTTCGGTAGTTTTAAATTAAGTTTATTGGTATGTTTTACACTAATCGCAAGGCGAGATACAGTGTTATTATAGGACGTATAGACTAAATTTTTTTTATCAAAATGTACTTTTTTTAAGTTTTTTTAAATTTTAATTAATTTCATATATAATAATAATACAATATAAACGATATATACACTATTTACAATACAAACAATTCATACAATTAATAAAAAATATATATACAATATATAAACTATTTACAATTACTACACTATTTACAATTAATTCAATATATACTTTTTTTTTAAAGAAAAAAAGGGATCCAGGGACGCACAAAGCAAGTCTCTCGTAAATGAGACTAAACATGTGCGCGTCCCTTGCCGAGATTACAGGAAGAAGATGATGGAGGATCCTGTAATCCCGCATCTGCGCCAGGTTTTCACGAAGTCTAAAAAAACAAAAGAAAAAACATAGCTCTTAGTAAAAACAAATAAAAATAATCATAAATATTATAATAATGGCAAATATCGTACAGAAGCGAGCGGCAATCTAGCTCCCAGAGACTGTAAAAAAAGCGAAAACCGGTAAATATATATTTAGGGGTATTTTTTTAATAATATATTTGGAAAAAATTCTTACCGGTCACCAATGAATACTGTACACTGCCGTATGGCAGCAGTGACACATCTCTCGAATTCCCGCACGTACTCTTACTTCATACCGGCACAGAGCCCCAAAAAAAAACTTCGCCGAGACGGGCAAGTAGGCTTTTATTAAAAGATTAATAATATTAAAAGCTTGAAAGATTTTATAATACGGACTTTATATAATGTAATGAAACATACATGGTGGACTGGCAGTCGGGCCTAATGTACCCGCGTGGCGCCATAACCGTCCACGGCGTCTCTTCATTGACGCCGTGCGCATGGAACACCACGCGCGGTAGCGCATGGAACACCACGCGCGGTAGCGCATGGAACACCACGCGCGGTAGCGCATGGAACACCACGCGCGGTAGCGCATGGAACACCACGCGCGGTAGCGCATGGAACACCACGCGCGGTAGCGCATGGAACACCACGCGCGGTAGCGCATGGAACACCACGCGCGGTAGCGCATGGAACACCACGCGCGGTAGCGCATGGAACACCACGCGCGGTAGCGCATGGAACACCACGCGCGGTAGCGCATGGAACACCACGCGCGGTAGCGCATGGAACACCACGCGCGGTAGCGCATGGAACACCACGCGCGGTAGCGCATGGAACACCACGCGCGGTAGCGCATGGAACACCACGCGCGGTAGCGCATGGAACACCACGCGCGGTAGCGCATGGAACACCACGCGCGGTAGCGCATGGAACACCACGCGCGGTAGCGCATGGAACACCACGCGCGGTAGCGCATGGAACACCACGCGCGGTAGCGCATGGAACACCACGCGCGGTAGCGCATGGAACACCACGCGCGGTAGCGGCGCACCCATCAGTTGGGCGTTCGCCATCGCCTCAATAGGCTGGGCCATCGGCTCCCCCTCCTCCTCCACCTCATCCTCTATATCGTAGACCGGCCACTCCGGTTCGGGTGCTACCAAGTTGTGATAATGCGGTGCTGGTGCCACCCAAACCGGAGGCTCGGCGTCGAGTACTGGGGAGGCGATTGGGGAAGCGGGACCGAAAGCGTCGGCCAAAACCTGAGCCGGGAATATGGCCCCGTCCCGGCTCTCGGGGGAGTACCCCTCCGCCATCGGGCGCGCCGACAAGGGTCTCGCGCCGTTGTTACTTCGCGGGAAAAAATATTTAAAAGTTTTCAAAAAGTTGTTAGAAAAGAAGCTAAGTCTTATTAAATGTATTCACGTCAAATCTTCGCGATCCATGATCCTATGTTGCTCTACAAGAAGCTCAAGTAGTGAAGCGGTTATGGTACTGAGCGTAAGGTTGAATTTCGTTTTTATGCCAAAAGACGATGGGGCTGCACTAGATGTCCAGCCTTATTCGGACACCCCTGTTTTTTTTCAGGGGGGTTGGGAACAAACGGAGATAATTTTACCCCCTTTGCACCTGAATTATTTTTGGAGTCAAAAAGAACTTTTGCCATGTATAGAAGTTCCCACCATTCGTGGCTATCGTCGGTGGTCCCAGTCTCCGCACGCCCACTAAGCGTCATCCCTCAATCTCCATTGTCGTATTCCGCGATCCATTGTAGGTCAAAGCGCCTAAAAAACTGCGCCCAACTCTTGATCCTAAACAGCTTGGTTCGACGGTGTCAAGCGAATACTTTGTCAAAGACAAGTTCTTTGACTTCAAGCTCCCTTTCTTTTTTACTCTTCTTCCAGTCACCCACAATCTTAAAATTTCAAACTCTAGTTTCGTCTCTCGGGGGAGGGGTCCCAGAAAAAACCAATGCCTTCAACTTTTTTCCCGCTCTTTTTTGGCGCGAAAAATATTTTTGGCGGGAAAATGTTCCCGCTAAAAAAAAACCCCGCGATGGTTTGAAAATTAGCCTCGCGATAGTAGCAGCGCGTACCTTATCACGCGCTACTTTAACGCAATCTATAAATAAGTTTTTATCCGTCGTATTAGTCATTAGTACTTTGACCACGGAACTTGTAACATGCTTCCTTTTAAACACTCATCAGGCACATTAATAGTGGGGAGTTCTGGATGCGGAAAAACAGAACTCTGTTGTCGTATAATTAAAGAAAGAGCGTTATTATACGAGCCATCAATAGATGAAGTAGTTTGGTATTATAGCGTTTGGCAGCCGATTTATAATGATTTGAAAAATTACGGGGTTACATTTTTACAGGGTTTACCCGACGTTTCGATTTATACCGGCGAACGCAATACCTTAATGATCATAGACGATCTGATGAGTGAGAATAAAGGACCGTTAGTGGCCGATATCTTCACTAAATACGCCCACCATAAATCAATATCGGTTTTATATATAACCCAGAATCTATTTCATAAAAAACTAAGGGAAATATCCTTAAACGCGAGTTATATCGTTTTATTCAAACAGGTACGCGATAAATTGCAAATTAGTTGCTTAGCTAAGCAATTGTCGCCTAATAACTCAAAATTTGTTCTTGAGAGTTATTTGGACGCCAGAAAATCACCGTACAGTTTTGTTAGATATGAACCCCACGTGCCCGGATAATTGGAGGATTAGAACTAATATATTCCCGGGCGAGCAATTAACCGTTTACATTCCTAAAAATTAATAAAACGCAACACCAGACTACAAACGTCGTCAGTCGCAAAATGCCATCCAAAGGAAGAAGGTCTCGAAAAATACCAAAGAACTCTCTCGCCAAAAGAAACGTGATTTTATTATCGGCTTTGGGTCGTTTAAATAGGAAACAGAGAATTGGTATACTTCAATCAGCGAATAAAGATCTGATAGCATATATCAGCGAAGTTCTTTTGAACACTCTGAACGGAAATCTAAAACTTGACACCAAAAATACTAAGAAACTAGCTAAGCACGAAACGAATCTCCGTCGAATTGGAGATCGATCATTAAGCTGGAGAGCGAAAAAACGCATACTCGTAAATCAAAAGGGTGATGGTTTCTTTTCCATATTATTACCCACAGCCGCTTCTATAATCAGTGCCATATCGGCTAAATGAAATACTCTCAGAAGGTGATTTTGGTCCCGATCGAACAGGCCCCCGCGGCTAGCGCAAACCCCGCGTCCGCAGGAGAGGTCAGTAAAGAAAAGGCCGTACTAAATGGTCAGGAAGGCGACATGCGAAAAATTTTAAATGATTCGAGCTTGGATGACAAAACCAAATGGGTTCTATACGAATAAATCTTACAAAGAAATCAAAATCTAACGAAGTTACGTATCAATAAACCTAGATACGAAGCTCTTCTCAGCTTGTTTTCGATCAAATATAGGTCATTGGCCCGAAAAATATTCCACCATTTGATCGAAAATGATACTAGAGTCAGGTTCTCGGAAATCAACGGCAACCTCGAAGTCGATGGACACAAGGTACTTAATTCCGACATTAGCGAATTAGTCTTTCACGCGATTAAAGTTAAAGAAAGGAAAAACGTCCCCCCTCCCCCCATGGGATGGGCCGAGTTCGAGCCGTTTGTCAAGAGATTTTTACCTCAAAGTATCGCCCCACCTACCCCCGTGGCCCCAATCCCGTCCGTCGCTCCCTATACACCCGCCTCGCTACCGAGTCAGTCTACTAAAAATACACGTAGTACGCCAATTAAAAATCGTCTGAGGAAAAAATTAACCGAGTCGACGTACGCGAAAGGAAAACCTACGAGGAAGCGCTTAGTACTCGATGTTAAACCGAGAACCAAGCGAACGCCCTAAAATTAGTTTATTACGACGAAAGCAATCCTGCATCATTTTCGAGCGCGGAAAGTCTATATCAAGCGGTTAAGAGTAAAGGGATTAGCGAATTTTTGGCAGATTCCGAAGTTTATACTTTACATCGGACGCCTTTAAAGAAGTTTAAAAGGCGTAAAATCCCAGTCTCAAATATAGGCGACCGTGTTGAAGCTGATCTTATTGAAATGCGACCTTTATCTAAATTTAACGACGGGTACAACTACATTTTAATGATGATTGATTGTTTTTCTCGAAAAGCGTACTCAATCGCTTTAAAACGTAAGACCGGAGACGCGGTTTACGCGGCTTTAGAAGGGGTTTTAGACACGATTAAACCCAAAGCCATTTACACGGATTGCGGTACCGAATTTTTAAATTCGAAAGTTCAAAACCTACTCAAAAGGCGTGGAATCAAATTCGACACTATGACGTCAGAGAGTCATCATTGTCCTTACGTTGAAAGGCTTAACCGTAGTATTAAAAGTCGTATGTTTAAATATTTCTCCCACAATTATACTAACCGTTATATAGACGTGCTTGAAAAGATTACCAGCGCTTATAACTCCGCCAAACATAGTTCAATAAAAATGTCTCCTAATGAGGTTAACCCGTCTAACGTCCTCGAGGTGTATAGGAACATTTATGGTCCACGTAAAAAAATAAAATCCAAGAAAAAAAAAGTCCAATTTAAAATAGGAGAACACGTTCGCGTCAGTAAAGTAAAGTCGGTTTTCGGAAAAGGATACGAAGCTAGTTTCTCGACCGAAGTTTTCAAAATCGTCGGAATTTTAAACGCCAAAACTCCTTGCTTGTATAGAATAGAAGATTACGACGGTAATGATATAAAGGGCCTGTTTTATTCGGCTCAGCTCATTAGGTGCACCAAACCTCAGACCTACAAGTTGGACGCTATTTTGAAGAAGAGAAAAAGGAAAGGCAAACTCGAATATTTCGTTTCTTTCATAGGTTTACCCAAAAGTCAGAATTGTTGGGTCGCGGCTGACAATGTCTCAAACATCTAATTTTTATCTCACGCTACCTAGCGATTCGTCAATGGACTTATACCCGAGTAATACAATGGCGTCTTATAATACAAAACTTGCTAACTCCATTGATCTCGATGGAAGATGGGAATGCGCTCTCGTGGAAATTATATACACCAGCAGTTTTTATAACGTTAAAAAGAAAACATTTAAACAACAAATGGAAGAACGGCGTTTGGCGCGAAAAGCCGAAACAGACGACTCGATGAAACCCTTCGTCCATGACGTCGCCGCCGGGCATTACCTGTCGATGGATCATATAATGCAAGTAATTAATGATTCGGTGACGTGCCGTAATAGCTTCGCCTGTTTCGATTATGACAGCCTAACGGGTTTCGTTAAAGTAAAACGCGACGACAAGGCCGAGTTTATGCCCATTTTATCAGTCGCCCCAACGTTAGCCGCCATCTTAGGGTATGACGTTCACGAAAATGTAGAGGGACTGGCCCCTCGTCAAACACGCATCGATTATCACGTGCCATCGCAGTTATACATCGAATAAACCGATATAGTGGAAAATGAAATAGTCGGCGAGTCTCTAGTGCCGTTATTACGAATAATCCCAGTGGAAAATAGAAACCACGGAATCACTATAAAGAGTACGTACATTCGCGCGCGGCTAACCGCTCGTTAAATTTCTTTAAAATTTCGCTCATGCTTACGTAATTCGTAATATAATTGATTATTTCATCAAATTTTTGCCCGCTTGATTCCCACGTAGAGGTGCTGCCGCGTATATAGCTCTTAGTAAACAGGGATTCGTGTAAAGAAACAATCAAGTCTTCCACGGCGCCAAACATACAGCCAATGGCTTTGGCGTTTAATTTCAGTAGACCAATATGTTCGTTTATGAGACACATTTCATCCTTGAGGAGTTCCGCTTCTTCGCAAGTGATTTTGAATTTTTGGTCGATATCCCCGGATAGGGTGAATGTGATCCCGGAGCGGCCGGACATGGCGTAGAAGAACTGTTCGTCATGTTCGTCCAGAAATAGTTCGCACGATGATGTATGTAGTTTTAGTCACCTTGAGAAGGATCCCGTAATTTTCCATCAGCTTTTCCCAGGCGTTAAAAGGAATGGAGAATCCGACCAGTGAGTCGACTCGGCGAATAAATAATTCGAACCGATCGTAGTTTATCAGGCCGAAAGTTACGTACAAGTTTTTACCGAGACGGAATCTCGAGTTAAGTTTTTTAGGCGATTCAATTTTGCGATGTTTTTGACGGCGCGGTGGTCCGTCGATAATTCCTCGCTCCCGGGTTCCGCTCGACGATGGACCGCCGGAAATTCTGCGTTTTTGGCTTCGATTCGAGAGCATATTTTGACCGTGCTAGCTGTTTTGATCGTAGAAGGGCAATGATTTGAAGATTTTTCGTACCGAGGGTCTTAGGGTATTGTAGTGGGTGGTGGGAATTTACCCCCCTGATTTCATGTTTGGGCGAGTTTTAGCAAGTCTGTTAGAGAGGAGGGGGGTTAGCAATAGTTCCATTTGCGTCGTACGATACCGAAATATCATAGAGTTTAATACAGGTTGTAACAATACCTCAGTTTTTTTAATCCGGTACCGAAATCTCATGGCGTCGCGTATATCGTAATTTGTCCGGTCTTCGGAACTTACGTAAAAAGTCGTTACAAAATCGTCAAAACGAACCTTGCCCATTGTTTATTATTTTCTTTACGTGATATGCCAATACGAGTTTTTCTACTTCCCTCCTGGAAGCGCGGACCGTGATAAAAGGGGGATTGTCCGGTATCGACTTCTCTTTGACGACGGGAGGTTTCAAGTGGTAGCTCTCGTGGTTTTCGGCCCGTCCATCAATTATACAGAAGGGTTTCTGATATTTCCCCGGCTCGTCAGCCGCTCTACCTTCACCGTCCAGGGTGATGCTGCGAATAAATGCGCAATGAGGAAATTTTTCTTTGTGCTCAAATAAAGGATCGTCGGTGGTCTTCCAATTTTGAAGCCTCCCGTGGCACGCGAAGCACTCGACAGTATCACCCCCTTTGTTAAGATAGAAAAACCCGGCTTTAGCCATTAACAACTGCGACACGCGTATGTGGGGATAGTCAAAGAACGAGCCATATCTGAGACGGGTGTCTTCCATGGCTAGCGACGTCTGAATGAATCAAACGAATGACAGGCTTATAGTATTTAAAGTATTTTTCTAGTAAATAAAGGGGTGATGAAGTAATTTCAAAACGTAAAAAAGTGACGACTGGTAGGCTTATAGCATTTAGGATCGGCTTATGATATAATAAAAGGGAGAATGAAGTAGTTTCAAAAAAATTTTAATAGTAAAAAAAACACAATACAAAATAATAATTTAAAAAAAACTAAAAATGAGGGTATTCGGCCAAAAACTTGGAGTTAGCCCAAGCGCGCTCCGTCGCGCAGGGCCGGGTGGCTATGGTGGACCCGTGGGGGTGTCCGCACCGAAGGGTAACGTCAACGACGGTCGGTCGCGGGCAAAGCACGTCGTTTAGGTCCCCCACGGGCCTGTTGAGGTAGTCCTCCAGTAACCGAGCCTTCTCGGGCCCGGTGGTCCAGAGGGATTGGGAGGTGCGGGTGGCGCGCTCGAAAGCGCCTCGAGCTGGTCACAGGGCACGTCACCCCCTTCGAACGACAGCCCGTGGATGCGGGCGGTGACGTGCCTGTTGGCCCGGGCAATGGCTGGCGGGAGGTACTTGGCCTCATATGGGGCCTGGAAGGTCCAGGAGACGAGGGTGGGTGTGGTGGCGACGGCCAACTCCTTAATAACCAGATCTGGTCCGTGTCCAAAACAGCGGACCCTGTTCCGCCCGGACAACATTTCCATTTCGACGATGGCGGCTGTCATTTTTTTCTGTTTGTACGTTGAGACTTGAGAGAACTTGAGAAACTTGTGATTTTTAGATCGGAAAGTTCGGGGTTATATACCCTTTAAAAAAGCCCTCCATTCGTTACGGAGCCCGCGTTAGAAAATTCCCACGATATGGGAGGTCCTATCATTCCTGAGGTTAGAACCCTCGTCTTTTGAAGAGGGTTGAAATAAGTTTATCATTGTGTTCGGCATTACGAGTAAACTTTTTTATAAATGAGGGCGTTCCCTTTTTAATTGATCGGTGTAGTAGATATAGGACGCAGTATTTCCCGCACACTGAACTTGTATGTCCGTGATATAGAGTTTCGAGTGATAAACCGCGCAATGGGGGGTATAAAATTCGGCCCAAACGCTAGCGAATCAAAATAATCGGCGTGGGCTCGCTTGTCAAAATAAATGGCCACCCAATGCGTACCTTGTTGGGCGCTATTATCGAAATTCACGATATACGAAGCCGGATAACTATCAATCTGGGCCGGTAGTGTGTCACTTGAATAAACTCCCTTAAAACTAGGGACGCTTCTCAAACAATGTCTTATCTGGGGGCCGTTCATGGTTATACTGTGATAGTGACAGCACGGTTCTTATCAATTTGTAGCAAAGCCTGAAATTCCGAAAAGACGACGCAGCTTACGGTGCTCGCTGTCGCTTGGTCAAAGCCCAACTCCAGTCGGAGTTGTCCATGCTGCGTCACGTTCCAATGAGTAGTTTATTCCTATACAACAAAAAGGGGAAAACACTTTTATCTTTCCACCCCCCTCCAAAATAATCAATGACGTCATCAAATCAACAAATTAGCATCATCCCCGCCCCTAAAAACAACAAATGACGTCATCCGGCAACAAATTAGCATCATCCCCGCCCCCAAAGGCTACAAATTTACCTAATTAGCCCCAGCCCCCAAAATCAACAAACAACGCATCCGTCACAGCTCATCCGTCAACAAATGACCTCATCCGTCCATAAATTGGCCTAATTAACCCCGCCAGTCTGACCCGGCCTAACCCCCGGTCGAAAAACCCATTTTCAAGGAGGACTGACACAATTTTTCATTTTTCCGTCCCTGCTCCTTTATTTTTCCAAAATTGGCCAAAAGTTTTTAACACTATATCGGTATAACTCTAAGCTCATATCAACGTCATTCCGACGTCATTTTTAAAACAACACGTGACTTTAAAGATATCAAACAAAACCCCCTTCAGTTAAACGTCATTTAAAGTCGGAAACCCAAACTTTGAAGATGTTGGATCTTGACTCGTTTTTAACTTTTACTCTCGATATCTGGATCGACTATTGGTTATTGTTAACTGGGATTTTCATTGTACTGCTTCTTCAAATTCCACCAAATTGGTTCGTCGCTCTAGTCCTTATATTTTTGTTACCCATATCAATACCAATTGCTTTTTGTGTTTCTTTACTAACAAACGATCCACATTGTCTCTTGGTAACATGTTCACCTTTATTTTGGATTTTGTTTTACGGATACGAAGCTTTAAAAACATTGTTTTTAGTTCCTGTAAAAATCTCAGAGTATTTTTATAGAGAAAGTCGGTTTTATTATTTTTCATGCCTCAAGAAATATGGAAAATTAAATGAAAAGCAATAAATTGTTTTGTTTAACATAGTTGTATTTTATTAATTTAAAACACACCACATTTCATCATTGACAGCCTCTTCTGCTTGGCATTTATCAAAGTAAATTTTATCTACACTTTTATCTTCAATTAAGTCATTAGAAAAAATTTTCTCCCTAGGGTCGTAATTAAAAGGTTTAATCATACACGAAAAAAACCTGTCTTTATCCTTATATTGACATCCATATATTTTCAAAAGGGCATAAGTCCGTTTTAACTCTATTAATTTGATCGCCTTTTTATGAAAGCCAGAACCAGGGCTGGCATTTATCGTTTGCACATTCTTGAGTGTTATTGTAGAATGAAATTGATATAATATTTTAATTAACGCTGTATGCAAAACAGCTTCAGCGGCCTTGACATCGTGACAAACATATCCCAAAACAATGGCAGCTTCTTGAACATGTTGACATTCTTCACTAGGATTATATTTGTGAATTCTTCCTTTTTCACAGTTTCTTCATATAACGCGTTGACCGGAATCCCGCGAATAAATCCGATAAACCACGTGAAAAGCTAGACTAACTGAAACAGATAGTTCAACTATAATCTCGTCTAGACATAAGTTTTTTAACATTTCAATAGACACAATTTTTTCTACCATACTGTTCACGGTTATGTTCAATCTCAATGAGACACATCGTACCTAACAGCGGGACTTTAAATTTTTGATTGTCTTTAACATATTCTATATCCCCACAGTTATACGTCCAAGAAAAGGAAGTAAATTTATCCCCTGCCATTTGTGAAAGAGATATTAAGGCTAGATATGGGATTCGGAAAGGGATGAAAGGTTAAAAAGAATTAACAAGTTAAAGCAAAGAAAGGACAGGCTGATGGAAAGGTCAAAGTAAGTGAGGAACGAAAGGATAATGTTAGTGAGGATTAACAAATTAAAATAAGAGCGGATAGGAAAGGATAACGTTAGAGAAGGATAGCCAAATTAAAATAATAGAAAGAAGAAAAGGGATTATCCTAAGACTAATCTTTGGGATAGCGGCAGCAGTGATAATTCACTTTATTCTCCCTTTCAAAAACGGCACAAGGCTTTTTATACCTCAGTTCCGAGGGACAAAAAACCTTGCAATTGACGCATATGTCATTTACCGGCAAATAGTCTAAAGGTGGATATGACATTTGCGTTAAAAGGATATTTTCTTTTTGTAACTGCCTCTTTGAAGATATAACACGTAGGGGTCAAACAATAATGTACAATTCCTTCATTCACGTTTAAACACAGGGTTACTTGATCGCACGAAGGACACAGCACCACTTCATTCCTTTTTACGATTTTTTTCCCGCGGTAATTGCGTCTCAGATGAAAATCTATAACAAAATCAATATCTATATGTCAGGGTTTTTCGTTCTATTTAACATGTAATCTAACTATACTTAAAATATTTAAAGAGCGTTTCAAAACTCGGACTTATATAAATATATATATTACCCTAAAAACTTAATTACTTTTTACAAGGACGTGTATCATATTGAAAATATTAGATCCTCTAGGGCATAAAATATTTAAAGAACGTTTCAAAACTCGGGCTTATATAAAAAATATATATTGCCCTAAAAAGTTAATTACTTTTTTACAAGGGCGTGTATCATATTGAAAATATAAGATCCTCTAGGGCATAAATATATTCAAGTTATTTTACTATAAAAGTATTCAAGGCATTAAGTAAAGAGTTTCTTATATGATAATTAAACTAAGTTAAGAAATGTTTAATATAGTTAATATGCACGTGTTCATACATTAAAAAATGAATTTCTTAAGAAAAAACTCGAATATAACTATATAACTAGATAATATAAAATAACCTTGAGTTAATCTAGTATATAAAGCCGGTTAATTTCTACAAAATACTCATTCCACTCTGTAAAAGAGATTGTATTAACGCACTAAATCTTAAAACTAAACAAATATGTGCCGTAAATTAAACCACGAGAAAATGTAAGTATTTTTTAAATTTATATAGGTTTTATCCAAATTAAATTAACTATATAACGCAGTTGGGGATACGAGCAGGACTGGCCCGAGGGCGTCCTAGCGGCGCATGAGCACGCTCTTCTAGAGCAAGAGATGGAAGAAGAAATAGAGGCTGAAATGCAGGCCGAAAACGCCGCGTAAATATTTACATAAACTACTTTTAAAGGGAAACTGTTACATTTTTTCTATTTGTTTTTAGGTTGGCAGCCGCTGCGGAAGAGGGGTACGACTCGGATGACACGATACCCTTCGAAAGGGAGGATTTAGAAGAAAGGGAAGGGTATTATGAAGATGAGGAACAAAACCCTCTTGATAATATCAGGTATTTATTATGTTTTTTAAGGTTTTGGGGTCTTATAGGCTGTTATGACGGGGTTTGACAGGATATAATCCGCGTAATGTAGCGAAGAACCCCGTGTACATTTAGCTTTCCCTATTCTATGCATGGAACATGGATTTAAGGCAAATTCCAGTTTTGGGCAGTCCCAAGCGTTTAAATCAAAAGTTTCCTTTTGAAATAACTGACAAACAATGATTTTTTTATCGTGACCTTTCACGTAAATTCGATTATAGTTTTGAAACTGAACATCGTTGCAATGAGCGTACAGACGCTCATAACCCGTCATACCCCTGCTCCAAGCGATACCTAACATGTTATGTATAACATAATTGTTACTAGCTCTAACCTTAGAAGGTATCTCGGTTGCCGCATAGGGCGGCCTATACGTTGCTAGAAGAAGGGGTTTTGGTTGGTATTTTGCATAACCAACTGGTTCGAATTTAACCACGCTCATTTCTTTAACTACATATTCCGGTTCCAACTTACTACGATGAGAGTTAAACATCGGTTTTCCGCGCAGATACATAATGTCCACAACCAAAGATTTTTCCAATGAATCTAAAATTAGAAAAATTAATATTAAAATTTGTTTCTTTGCAGATTTCCTGAAAATCCCACCTGCTCTTTCTGTCAATCGGTCGAATTAAACTACGAGATCCTTATCCGGACCTTTCCCTATTTAGTTTACTATTGCATGAATCCCGAATGCCGCTTTCACGAACTTCTTGTCGCTATGGTTATCCAGTCTCCCGGCGAGCCTATTTTTATCAATTTAAATGTTCTGGATAACGATAGCGACTATAATCTCGCGATTACTTTCCATTTTCCTTGGTAACTCTAAATTTATATCCCCTATAACTATCCATTATAACTAACCCTTTCTAGCTGTTAGCTTTACCAATTAACTAAACCTTTCTAGCTTTTAACTTTATTTTAAATTCACTAACTTTTTCTAGCTTTTTCTTTTTATTTTTAATTAACTAGCCATTAATGTTAGCTTTCACGTTTCTAAAATAACTTATTACCCATCTATCCCTTTATATCTTTTTAGCATGCATGCTGCTTTTTTTCCGTGACTCGTAGTTTAAATAAATCGACACCTCCCAGACTCTATCCTCATCTCCGGCCGCGATAAAACATGCTTGTCAGGAATTGGAACAAAACTAGCAAAGACAAGCCTTGTACCTCATAACACCTTCATCATTTAGCGTCGCAGCTGTTGGGCGCATTGACTCTATCTCAAGCAAATATTCATGCGTGGTTAAACTTCAGAGAAATCACAATCTTAGTAAATTGATACTATAGTCTAATAAAATATACTTCTGTATACACTAGAAATGGATTTCTGCCTATCCTAGTATAGTAAAATGGTCTTTTATCTCACATGTATTGTATCTATACTAAAATAATGGCCTTTGTCTATGGTCTTTCTCTATCCTAGACTAGTAAAATGAACTTTCTCTAGCCTATAATAGCAAATAAACTTATGTTGATCCATTTGAGATCTCATGTACATTATATACTCTTGATAATACTAAAATAAAAATATTTTTCTCACTCATTATGACTTTTATTTCATGTAATTTAAATTTCTATTATTTATAGATTTGATTTTAAGTAACTATAACACTCTTGGTTGACGTACTAATACAATATTGGTCCGGATAAGGTTAGATCTAGAGTTATATTTATATTATTAATGCTATATTAAAGGGCTCATAAAACTATAACCGTAGAATATTTTCATAATGCAAAAACTGAAACTTACCAGCAGAAAAAGACATGGTACTTCTTGTTGTTGTTTTGAGTGACGGTGAAAAAAAGAAAACTTTGATTTGTAAGTTTAATCAAACTTTGGATATCTTTCCAATGATTACGAAAGCCTTTTATACTCATTTTCAGGGTTAAAACTGAAGGAGTTTACCTCGTGGACCAAAAGTGTCTAACATTGAAATAGCCAATCAGCAGTTAGATTACACGTGCACTTTGCCTGTATCAAAGCTAAATCCTATCTTTTATGAATTAACCAATCAAAAACTAATTTTACACGTGCCAACTAGTTTTTCAAGACTTATAAAATTTGATGGACCAATCAAAAAATTAGAAAAGTTAATTACCTAACTAGTTACTTATATTCTAACTTCACCCAAATTACCATATTTTAAACGGAATATCGTGAACTTCGCCCATCTCAGGGATTTTCAAAACCACACCCAGATGAGTATATAAAGACGGGAAATTCAGGCAAACCTCACAAACGTTTCCAGCTCTCATCTCTTCAAGTCTTCACAACCTTAAAGTGATCCTGTAACTCATGTCTGCTAATTCATCATCGAATAAACGCAAGGTAACCGACTTCTTTGATTCTTTACCTGATCTCTCAGATAATTTGGATTGGAAAGATGAATTAATATCGCATATTAATACAGTTAAAGAAGGAAGTACTATTCAAAATCAAGGCGGCCTAGTTCCAAAATACGACGTCAAAGAAGACTCGGCTTCTTACTCTATAAGTTTACCAGCTCAAGTCGGAGATTACTACATTGATATACAAATTTACGAGTACAACAAGATTAAGAATTTACCAGCCAATGAAATTTGGATGGCTGATGGTCGAAGACTACGTTTCTTTGCCCAAGAGAACCTCAAGGAGTGTAATCTGGTAAACTCTATTATCACCCAAATTGCTAAAGATATGAGGCAAAATCCGAATAAGCAAATCAGTCCAGCGAACAAAAGGGTCAAAAAGTAAGTCAATGACTTTTCAATTTCTAACCCGGTTTACGACTTCAAAACGAATTACGGCCTTGCTCTTAAAAGTAAAGTATGAACCCACCCAGTTTGGTTATAACGGCGCTGAATTCGGTCTTAATTTATGGCCAATCACGTTTATTCTTCATGTTAAAATTCAACAAAAACCTCGTCAAAGCCATTTACAAAAAACATAATTTTTGCAAGTACTTAACTTTGTTGGAAAATTTGGAATGGATTGAAAGGTACCCTGATAATATTACAAGAAGGTACTTCTATAATGGGTTCTATATATGGAAAGTTAAATGCTTCAAATCCATTACCATCAATCACCCCTGGATGGAGGAATATGACTTTTGGCGATTTTTTTCAAGCCCGAACGACGAAATGAGTCGTTTAAATACCTTATCTCTCAAACATTGGAAAGTCGAAGGGTTTCCGAGTTATATTAACGGTCACTATTTTGAGGATGAGAAACTGGTGGAATACGTTCTGCATAGTCTCAATAAGCAACTTACAGAAAAATACCAATCTCTAAAAAATGAATATAACTTTAATGAACAATATAGTAGTTATCTAGGTGACGGGTGGTGGTATGTCCTCGACAAAGATAGTAAGCGTGAAAATCTCGATGTAAGTGATCTCGAAGTAGATTTTATGTCCCAGAGTTTCAAGTTTTCCTACGACTATATGATTTTTACGAGATTCATTAAGGGATACATTTCTTGCATTTTTAATCTCTTAACTCTACAAGTTCCCGATTGCTCGCATTTATCAGGCATTGTCTCGTATACGGAAGAAGAATCAATGAACTTTATATATGAAGTCTTGGAACAAAGAAAAAAAAGATCATTAAAAAAAGCCCCTTACGTATATTTCGGGGTTTATCGACTTTGGAGGTTGACATTTTATTGGCCCATCGCCGTTAAAAGCGAGCCGCGTTTTAACTTTCAAAACATTTCGAGCTATGAGTAGCCAAGAATCGGACAGCGATCAGGATGATTTAAGTTTAAAAAGTAAACCAAAACAATTTTATTCTATTGATAAAATTCTAGCTAAACACTCGCGGAAATACAAATGTCAGCAGATAGAAGGTAAAGTGCACTTCAAAAATTTGGATCAAATTAAACTGACTGAAATTCACGAAACTTTTGTCAGTATTATAAACTCTTTACTGTACGAATTGTTACGGGACTATCAAGGGTACAATCGAGTACGCTTTTGTATTCGCTCGGATGAATTGGATAGCGCGATTAACCTGGCCTTTATGAACATAAATGACCTAACAGCCGAAAGAGTTATTCGAGCTATTAGTCAAATAGCGCAATCGAACCAAAATTTTCATCTTGAGAGTTCACTAACTTTTGACGTGGTTCTATTACAATGTGACGTCCCAGTTGGAGGTCTCCAAAAAGGTTTGAATCGTCGAAATATTGTCCCTTTTGACACGTTTATTAAAATCAATCCCAATTACATTTATCGTTATTGAAAAAGAAACAATATTTCTAAAGTGTCATTTTTGACACCATTGTATTTTTATATAAATTTCGCTAAAATATCTTTTGACGTCATACCCGGTGGACAAACGGTCTAATAAGCCTTCCCTTAAAGCCTTGGCGCTACCTATTATAAAGACATATTCGAATTATCCCGTCTCGTTAAACATTATAACATCATTTCAAAAGTGCCATATTTGACACCATTGTATTTTGATATAGATTTCGCTAATATATAATTTTCCCTGATCTATTTCTTTCGACTGTGATTTTGAATTCAGTTCTCAGTCTACTTTGCTATCGACATTTTGCAATCTCAATAAGATCTATACTTACGCTTATACGAGGATTAAAGTGATGTCAATTTAAAAACCCTGATGTACGGCTCGTTAAACAAGATGACCGTTATTGAAAAAGAAACAATATTTCTAAAGTGTCATTTTTGACACCATTGTATTTTTATATAAATTTCGCTAAAATATCTTTTGACGTCATACCCGGTGGACAAACGGTCTAATAAGCCTTCCCTTTAAGCCTTGGCGCTACCGATTATAAAGACATATTCGAATTATCCCGTCTCGTTAAACATTATAACATCATTTCAAAAGTGCCATATTTGACACCATTGTATTTTGATATAGATTTCGCTAATATATAATTTTCCCTGATCTATTTCTTTCGACTGTGATTTTGAATTCAGTACTCAGTCTACTTTGCTATCGACATTTTGCAATCTCAATAAGATCTATACTTACGCTTATACGAGGATTAAAGTGATGTCAATTTAAAAACCCTGATGTACGGCTCGTTAAACAAGATGACCGTTATTGAAAAAGAAACAATATTTCTAAAGTGTCATTTTTGACACCATTGTATTTTTATATAAATTTCGCTAAAATATCTTTTGACGTCATGCCCGGTGGATAAACGGTCTAATAGCGTACAGTACAACTCTAGAAGTATAGTTTGAAATCAGTACATTAAAATACACCAAAAACTAAATAGAATAAGCCCCTAACAATTGAAGTACCTTAAATATACCACCTGTTATATAGTCACGATTATTTACTGGTTTCTTGAAACATTGACGAGACCTAACGGTCGTTTAGTACAACTCTATAGGTGTAATTTAAATAACAACCAAAACAAAAAATAACCCACCGATTAAATATAAGCTGATGTATAGTGCAACTCTACAAGTATAGTTTGAAACCAGTACATTTAAATAGCCCCAAAACTAAACAGAATAATAGCCTAACAATTAAAACACTCTGTACATGTAGGGCTGTAAAAAATAAAACAGCCGAGGAAATATCTTTGTGAAACATGTTTATTTAAAAAAAATAGATATATATATATATATACATTTATAAAAAAAATACAGTTACATATATATATAAAAAAATACATATATATATACACAAGGGTGCATAAAAACTACTGTGCAGCGGGGGGTACAATTTCCGCCGGGGGGGCTGTCGCGCGCCGGCCGATGTCTTGGGCCCCCCCGATTAGGCCCCGCTCCTTCACCATGATGTTCAGCTCCTCGGCGGCGCTCATGGGCGGCGCGGTGGCTGCCCGCCAACGACCGAGCGGCGGCAGGTCGCGGCGGCGACGGGGTCCCTCGGCGGAGGAGCGGTTCCTCCAGGCGGCGTGGCGACGGGCCAACGGCGGGATCCCCATCCTCAAAAAGCGGAGATGGTGGCGGCGAAGGGCGACGAGGCTCGCGTCGAACCCCGGCAACCCTTGCTGCTGGTCTCCCGAAAAGAGCTCGACGGGCACGGGCGCGGGGTCGGGCTCCCCCAACACGGGCGACTCGCGGGGTCGCTAAGGGCGACCTCGCCAAGCGGCTGTCCGGCGACGGCCGCGGCGAATGGGCGGAACTGCCCGGGGTGGACGAAGGGGCTTCTATCTTAACGCGGCTATAAAAAAATAAATTGTAATATCTGCCAAATAGAAGGTTTGAAAAGCTCAGTACTTCACGTTGGAATAGTTTTTATATCCCTAGCCTAGCGTGTAATCAGTTTCTAAAAGTCTATTATACTTCTAAAGACAACCCTGAAGTTGTTTATTAAAAACGACCCGAAATTGAAGTTATTTCTAAAATATGGGTGTAGTCGCCAAAGTTAATTCTGAAATATAACTGCAAGCGCCAAAAAAATAACCAAAACAACAAAGTTAATTCTAAAATATGACTGAAATCGCCACAGTTAATTCTGAAATATAACTAAAAGCGTCAAAGTTAAATATCTGTTAAAAGTATATTATATTTCTAAATATAACCCCGAAGTTGTTTATTAAAAAATAACCAAAACAACGAAGTTAATTCTAAAATATGGCAAAGTTAATTCTATAATATATATATATATAATAACCAAGTTAATTCTAAAACATGATCCGTAATTAAACAAAGTTATTTTCTAAAACTATCCCAACTTAAAGTACCAAGATTTTCTAGTCTCAATGATTTGTAATTACGTTAAATCGGGAAGTTGATCTGCCATTTTTTCTCTCGAGAATCTCTTTGAAGTCTGAAGTCAGGTGTAAGGTAAGGTTGAGTAAAAAGCTGGGGCTCGAATGATGGTCTTGGTTAAAATTTTAGGCGTATTTATCCTAAAAATTTGTATAGAAAACCCGCGAAATAATTCCATCCCTTTCCCCCTGGCCCGAGCGACCATCCACTGCCCGGCAAGGGTTTAAGAATCTTTAACGTAACGCCCCCAACGAACTACCACACCTTAGCTGCCGAGCGCTTACAAAATTTAATACCGTGTGACCTGACCAACTATCTCCCCCCATCGGGTATGGGCCACCTAGGTTTTAGGGACCCCGAGGTTTCGCCTCCCTTCGTGACTCGGGGGGGGGGGGGTTCAACCACCGATCCGTCTTTTAAGATCCTTATTTTTGATTGACAATTTCGCGTGAGAAAGGTCCTTCCCTCTTTTTGGGGAAAGAAAGATGGTCTCTTATTTCTAAAGAACAAAATTTTTCCCGCCAAAAATATAAAGCTTTTACAAGCCAATACAGCAGATCCCATTAAAACGAACATTATTTAATAATAATTAAATTATTAGTTTAGGCTTAATAAATATTAGATATAAGGCGCGTTTTCAAGGGTGTCCAAGGTAAAATGACTTATTAAAGATTAGATGTAAAGTTGCGTTCAGACGGGTATCCAAGGTGAAAACTAATAAAGATTAGATATAAATGTGGCGTTCACAACCGGGTATACTGGTAACCAATTTGAAAAACAATGATTTGAAAAACAATGATTTGAAAAACACATGATTTTAAAATCATGATTTGAAAAACATGATTTTAAAAACAAGGCTCGTGTTTAATAGGAATCTCGAATAGAGAGCTCTCGGAATCGGATCGATCCATTATCTTCTGTTAAACGTAAATTTTCAGATATTTTATTATTCGGATAAATTGTTTGTAACTTTAAAATGAAAGAACAACTGCAACTCCCTATAAGAGTCTGGGTACACGTAATGTTAAAAATCTTGGTCTCTTTTATGAAAAATACGTATTATATTATTAAAATAGGGTAGTTGGGGGATAATTTAAACGTAAAATTCGAGCTTACAACTGTAAATTTTAGGAATAACAACGAATGGAAGGTTTCTTCCATAATGTAAAGAATAGGAAGAATCTATAACTTTCGTGCCGGATATGAAAGCCTTCCCCCACACGAAAATAGTGAACGGGTATTATTTCATATTCATAATTATGTTAGGAAAATATTGGAAAATAATTAGAGATACTACTCCAGTATCTATTAATTGGTATATTTCTCTATTTATTTTTCGGATTTCTTATACACCAAAGACTATTCAAGTAAGCTATATAGTCTTTGCACAAACCCTGTGAAGCTAGCAAACCGTATAGCATGAATGCTTGACAAGTGGAACACTTTTACAAGCGTTGGGGACCATTTCGAGGCGGTATAGACCAAAAATAGAGGAATTTCAATTGGCCGCCAGCACTATACCCATGGCAGTTACAAAATAATTATTTTCCAATATTTTCCTAACATAATTATGAATATAAAATAATACCCGTTCACTATTTTCGTGTGGGGGAAGGCTTTCATATCCGGCACGAAAGTCATAGATTCTTCCTATTCTTTACATTATGGAAGAAACCTTCCATTCGTTGTTATTCCTAAAATTTATAGTTGTGAGCTCGAATTTTACGTTTAAATTATCCCCCAACTATCCTATTTTAATAATATAATACGTATTTTTCATAAAAGAGACTAAGATTTTTGAACATTACGTGTACCCAGACTCTTATGGGGAGTTGCTGTTGTTCTTTGTATATTCGTATAATTGTTAAATGGATAAGGTTTACCCGAAGATAAGCGTTTGGCGCTTTATCTACGAACAAATTACTCGTTTTCAAACGTATAACAATGGATAAGAAAACCACATTAAATTTTTTATCCGAACGTATAACACGGATAATATTCTAAGATTAGAGTTCGGAATTTGTATAATTTATGTTAATTGGATAAAATCTACTAAATTCTAATGTATATTATTTGTTTGATTAAAAATAGACTATTTTTCATTAGAGTTAACTTATTCGAAGATAAAGTAAAAAAGATAATCCATAGCCGTTTTTATCCGAAAATGGCCTTATCGTAGAATATTATCCGTGTGATACGTTCGGATAAAATATTTAAAAATCAATTTTCGTGAAAAATAATAAATGAAATATGATTTAAAATCTTAGTTTCTTTGTTTTACGCATGTTTTTCAAATTAAAAGTCAATTTGAAATATTTTTCTTATATTTTAGACTGATTCTGGAAAGGTGGTTTTTCTTATCCATTGTTATACGTTTGAAAACGAGTAATTTGTAGATAAATAAAGCGGCGAAGGCTTATCATCGGGTAAACCTTATCCATTTAACAATTATACGAATATACAAATTTCATTTTTTAGTTACAAACAATTTATCGGATCAATAAAATATCTGAAAATATACGTATAACAGAAGATAATGAATATCCGATTCCGAGCTCTATATAAGATAACGCCATTTTCGGGTAAAACGGATATGAATTATCTTTTTTACTTTATCTTCGAATGAGTTAACTCGAATGAAAAATAGTCTATTTTTAATCAAAAAGATAATATACATCATAATTTAGTAGATTTTATCCAATTAATGAAAATTATTGAAAGAAAAATTGTTCTTCCAGAAAAGATGTGAGAAAGCGGCTTGTTATACTATGGGACGAAAAAAAAACATGATTTGAAAAACAAGGCTCGTGTTTAAAAGGAATCTCGAAACGCCATTCAAATTATTCAAAGAGCGTTTATGCATACATAACACGCCCCTGCTATAGCATGGTTCTTTTCAGCCTCTTTTACAATGTCATGGGTCTAGCTATTCCTATGGGCTTGACCATCTTGTTTATTTTTGATCGAATCAGAATATTACGAGGTTAGACAAAGGGGATAAACACAGCTGTGTTTATCCCTAATTGAAATCGTGGGGTTTCACTCAGAGCCTTTACAAAAATTCAATAGTTATTACTTTCTCGTGAAAATCCGGATATTACAGTTTTTTAACCCCACTAACAAGTGCGTAAAATTTCAGAAGGATTTGCCGATCCATGGTGGCATGCCTAGGTGAAACCATATGGAATCGATTAAAAATCACTTGTTATAAGATTGCATTCTCCCTTTAAAAAATATGAGTGTGAGTTTTTTTTGGCGGAAAATTTTCACTACAACATGCGTGACCTTCTTTAAGAGTAGGGGGAGCGGGAGCTACTTTTTTATTTTTGATCCAATCAGAATATTACGAGCCACAGGGCTTTTGCTCGGGTAACGGAGCTACACTCTTTGACCTCTGACCTAACCCTAAAAAGTATATTGAAAGAAAAATTGTTCATCCAGAAAAGATGTGAGATAACGGCTTTTTTAGTCGTCAAGTTTATACTATGGGATGGGACGAAATAAATGTTAGAAAGAAGTATAATAAATTAAATCATAAGATAAAAAAAGGAAAGGGGGTTGTTTAAACAGCCCAAGGTAGTCTACCTAAGGGAATACGTTTGCTACGAGCCTACAACCTACGAGAAAAAGAAGTATTATGTCGAAGGCTTTAGATAGATCAACATATAAGATATCTAATTGAACTCTTGTACATAAAGAAGTAGGAATAGGGTTGTTAGGCTTATTACAAAAACATGATAAATAATAAATGTTTTTTGACGATCTAAAAAATTATTGAGCCTTTCTTCCAACTCTGAATATCACTGAAAACTAAAGACTACACAATTAGAACACAGAGGCTTATAAAATCGCTGGCAGCCGATGCTTCGACCGCGGAGTTTCGCGCTCTTTCCACGAGGCGACCTCCCACGTGACTGTCGTCTGCTATGAAAAAGAATGGATTGTCTGTGTTAGCGTGTTTGGATTGACGAAAAGGTATCCGACCAAATAGGCGTCGTTTAGACCATGAAACATCGTATAGAGGGTGTTTCTGAAAAGTCTATCACAAATTAAGTGGGGTGTTGTTTGGAACAAATTGAATAAAAAACGTCCTAAGGACCATTGTCCTAAAGTGCACCGTTTCAAAGTTATAGGCCCTCAAAAATTGGTACCCATAACAAAAAAAAAATCGGAATTGTTAAACTCTTATTGTATCTTTGACCAAATTGTTTTTAAACTTAAGGTTCAAATTTTAAAAGCCTGTAATCGAAAGAGATAAGCTTAATCTCAATTCGAAAGTTATGTTTTAGTTTTGGTTTCCAAATGCATTGATTGAAGTTGTTTTTTTTATTTTTTCAATGTAGAATAATAGAGGGCCCGACTAGCCCGGGAATCGGGACCCAAAAGCTCGCTTCCAATACCACCAACTCCATTTTGAAATTATAATGCCAACGCCAACAAAACTCCAACTAAATCCAGCAATAACCCATTTCCAGAATTAAATATAATAAAATTCCCACTCCCTCCCGACTCCCGTTCATTTCAGAGACAATATTCCCAAAGCCAATTTTTTTATTTAAACCAACTCCAACTCCACCCAAAAATGAGGGAGTCCCTTGGCTTTCTGAGGGAGTGGAGTTCTCCCAAAGCCTTTGCAGTCCTCTACTTTGATTTTTGTTTTACGCTAAACACGATTTAAGATAAACACGATTACCATCACTTTTATCAATTCACAAATCCCTACGGTAACATCAATATTTGTATTTACATTCTTTGAATTCGTGTCTAGCGTATAAAACCTAAAAAAATTAATAATATTGATATTTCAAATTTCCATTTATAATAAGGGGACGCAACGCTGTCGGTCAAAATTTAGCACCAAATATATGTTTTTCATAAACATTTAACCTAGTTTAGTTGGAATGGTTTCGTGCGCTCTATACCACGCTAATTTGGTTACAATTGTTTCGTCTAATATATACCACGCTGAGTTCTCTCGAAGCAAAAGTGTTCTCCGGTATACACGGGAAATGCACGAGAGATTACACCTCCCTTGTACGCTATGCCCTCAGTCTCTCATGGGAAGTTTTCTAGTTCCAGTACCACGAATATTTCTTTTCAGAATCATTTGTGTAACAAACGATTCCTCAAGAAAAAATCCGTTCAAAATTTCTTTCAAACGAAAAAGCTAATATTTGAAACTAACGACGAAAGGATCTTTTTCTTTCGATATAGCTTGCTTTTTGAATCACCCTCTCCTCAAACAATCTTTTACGTTACCCGAGATTAAAAAATCTGAAAAAAAAAACTTTTTTATTTTTTCCCGCCCGTTATTTCTAAGCCAATATAATTGTAACCCAAAGGCCGTAGCCCCTGGAAGTTTAAGAGTATGGAAAATATCGAATTCGTCAATTGGGGTAGAGATCGGGGCTTGGACAAGAAATTTCTGATTATTTTATCTTTATTTATAATTTGAAAATTTTCGAAAAAAGTCTATGCTAAATCCAATGTAATCGCGAATAATTTTCCGATTATTTTTTTATGATTAACTGATTAACTGATAATTGTGGATTATCTTGTCCAAACCCCGATCTCTAAATTGGGGTATGTTCGCCAATTAATAACTTGTTGTATTTCATTCGCCCTTTAAATGCCACCCCTTAAGATAATCCATTTCTACTTTTTTGGTGAATAACTCGAGAGCTCTTTGTTATGGAAATTTCTCCTTTGGAATGCCACAATGGAAGCCCAAAATGATCTTATATACAAAATTTCAGGCAAATCGGTTTAGTAGTTTTTGCTCTAGGCGAGGAAGAAGAAAAAGGCATGGTCTATCCCTAGTTAGTTTGAAATTTTATTTTGTTTGGCGGCCGCCAACTAATGACTAAAGTACCGCTCCGGGGAGAGGTTCTAGAGCGGCTAGAGCCTCTAGATAAATCTCCGCTTAGCCGATGAATATTGAAAGTTTGATGGTTTTAGTCTACGATTTTTTTGGATTTGAGCACTTTAATTCTTCATGTTTTACTATTATTTATTCAAAATTTTAATTTTATAACCATTATAAAGTTATACTTAAATATACCTGGAAATCACTAGATCTATCCTAATTTTCCTTGATTGGCGAGCTAAATCTATCTTTTTAAGCCTTTGCGAAATTGAACAGTCGCTGAAGACCGTATAAGATGAAACTTTTTTGGTTTAAGACGTCTCTTGGGAACTAACGCGTAATAATTATCATGTGCATATTTATGATCGTGATCGCTTGTTATTCACGTTTTAATATTTTCAAATTTAATTATGCTGAACTCGAGACGAGAGAAGCTATCGGAAAACCGCCATTACATTTACTATCAAATTTCTAAAAAAGTAGATCACTCTGGGAAGTGGTTGAGACCCTCATTAATATGCAAAATGATTCTATTGCCTGGCCTGAAAAACGTAAAGACCATACGTCACCTCAAAGTAGCCAATAAAAATCAACACGAAGAATAATTATTTTTGGCTGGGTTTTCGCACGATTTGGCGGTCCATATTCTGTGGACGATCTTACGACAAGATCTCATTAAGAAAAATCCATGAAAACAATAGAAAGGTCATAGTTATAGAAGATAAGTTATAAACTTATGGTAGAGATGAAACGAAGCGGGAATTGTTCGAATATAAAATTATTTGTATTTTGTTTGTAAACATTGCATTTCTTTACTTTCCTTTGCTATTTCTTTTCTCTATAAACTCATTTATTAGTATTAGTCCTATTAAATGGCTTTTTAATTTCTTACCTTCTTTTCCTCGCTCGCTGAACCTTCCGTCAAGCTATTTCTTCCACAATAATTTAAATCTATGATTCAAATTCAAAGAGTTCGACGCTTTGGACTTTTATCGTTTTCAAATACGTATCGATGAAGGTCTTCATTCGGAAAACTTAATTAAACTTACTCGATCGATAAATTTATAATTGTATTCATGGTTCTTATGTTAATACTACTTATGCTAAGCATTCTATTAGATAGAAAAATGGCGACCCTCAAATCTTTTAACCAAAGTCGTCATAAAAATTACGATTGGTTCACTCAGAGCTAAGTCGACTACGGAACCAAGAAGGGTGAGGCTATTTTAATTGCAAGTTTATATTAGTTAAAGAGCTTTTGAATAAAAAAATCTTAAGTAAACTCGTTTTAACAAAATAAATACGGGAATTGTCCTGCAACTATTAATCTGATAAATTATTTCCGATTTCCGAAGATGAATGGGCTTTGGTGTTAAGTCATCTAAATCTAGAAATCGATTTGTTAGGCTTCCCAAAAAAGGGAATTAATCTTGGGAGTTAAAACCTAAACAGTTACAATACTTTTCGAAATTATATCAATCCTATACAAAAATCTAGATAAACCCTATTTTAAAAAAATCTGACATTAAATGATGAAGAAGTTTGGAGTTGGAATTGTTAAAATCAAAAGCTACTCAATTCAGGTATTTAAATGTAATCATTTCGCTATATCGAAGAATAAAATCAGTTTTTAGAAAAAAGAAAAGCCCAGATATTTATCGAGAAATTGTATGATTTTTTTCAAAAATTGGTAGTCAAAAAATGTTAAATAATTATATTATTTTTATTCATAAATCGAAATTTAAATAGTCCTCTCCGTCGTCGTCGATGACCCCTTCCATCGTAAAATTGGAGAAATCCATTATGTTAAGACTGTACAACGACGACGCCGGAGAGGTATATGGATTGGCGGAGGTTGATGCCGGAGGGGTGGCCTCGTTTGGTGGTGGGGCGGTTTCACTGGCAGTGCCGTTCGCGGTGGCGGTGTTAGTTGCGGTCGAGGTGGCAGTTCCGGTGATTACGGTTCCTTGGAGGAAGACCCCAGGTGTAGGCTCTCCTACCCTCCCCGTCATTTGGCCACGTGGCCATCTGGCGGCACTCACGTACGATTTCTCGCCGATAGTCCACGTGGCCACACTCCTTGTTTTTGACCTTCTTTGGATCCTATTTAAATGTCGCGCAATTGCGCAAAAATAAAGTTAGCTACTTTTTGTTTAAGTACGATAACGTTCTAAGTAAGATATTTACACTAATAACCCTCCCCCCTCCAACCCCGATACAAAGAAGAGTTCTTCTTCGAGTGGTAGATAATTTGTTCCTAAATGTTTTCACTATTGGATTAGGACTATTTTAAAAATAAGGGATCGATGGAAAAAGATTAACTTGTTGTTAGGTTGCATTCTCCCTTCAACCTCTATGGAGATTTTCACCCCTTCGATAAAGGGCCTTTTTTGATTCGCGTTTCCTGGGAAATTTTTAAACGAAAATGTTTCCCTGTATTTTTATTAATATTAATTATATTTTTAACTATAATATTATGTACATTAAGATTATCGTAATTAAAAATATTTAACTCTATTTAATCCGACTACATCAACATCCAAGAGAGGAATGACTTCCATTTCATAATTTAGACCTAGTCGATTCGACTTAGTCGGATTAAATTAGATTTATAATTTTAACCTTGATTCAATTTTTAATCTATATTTATCAATGTATTAAGCAATTTTAAATTTCCGATTAAAATTCTACTGCCTAGGCTAAAGCTCTGAATCGGATATCCACTATCTTCTCTAATTCCTATATTTTCAGACATTTTATTTACGGATAAATTTTTGGTAAATAAAAAAGCCACACGGATAATATTATCCGTGTGTCTTTTTATTTACCAACAATTTATCCGTAAATAAAGTATCTGATTACATAATCGAAGATAAGGCCATTTTTGGTTTATATCTGAATAAGTTAACTCGAATGAAAAATAGACTATTTTTAATCAAATAGATAATATACATCAGCTAGAGTTTAGTTGATTTCATCCAATTAATAAAAATTGTACAAGTTCGGAGCTCTAGTCTAAGCCTAAGAGGGTATAAAGGTAGAATATCTCAAGTTCACGAGCAAATAAATATAGATTGGATTTGATTTACCTTGGCATATTCTTTCAAGTTTGACTGAGCTTGTTCGTGACTTTAGTTTGAGTTGACGAGAAATAGCCATCTTTCGTGAACTCGCCCCTTATATAGATTTTACTAACCCCCCCAACGTAGAGGTCGAGGCTTCCCGCTCTTAAACAAGCAGACGCTAGTGATTGGTTAAACAGTCTTAAAAAATACATGATGGTTAAGCCCAAAGGAAAGCCACACCACGTATGGTATGATGCAAACGTTGGAAATTTCAAATGAAACTTTTCCAAATTTCAAATGACAAATACCTTCTTTTTTCAAATAAAACTTTTTCAAATTTCAACGGAAACTTCTCCGTGAATTCCGATTAAATTTCATATTTATTTCTAGTTTAATATTTGTTCGTAAAGTTACTTCAAGGATGACGCATGGGTGTTTTTTAGTTATTCCATATGTAAAAAGCCAAAAAAGCCTAAAAAAACATCTATTTAGAATTTTTAAATAACTTTATCGCAATAAGTAAATTTAAAAATTCTCAAAATTTGAAATTTCGTTTTTTGGCTACCAGTTAAATGTGAAACAAAAAAATTTAACCAAACCCAATTAAGATGAAAGATATACCCTTGGGGTCTTGAGAAAAGTTAAAATTAAAAAAAAATAAAAGTTGCGCCACTCGAAGCTACTCGTCATAGTACCCCCCGCTAAATTTTAATTTATTTATAACTTGAAAGAGATAGACATTTTTCGAGATAGCGGTCAGATTCCTCGTTTTTTAAAGCATTTATGTGGAAAATTTCACGAGAATAGCCCTAAAAAAAAGCGAGTTGTTATTATGTTTGTCTGGGCTGAAAAAAAGACGATATTGAAATCGTGGGGTTTCACTCACAGCCTTTACAAAAATTCAATAGTTATTAATTTCACGTGAAAATCTGGATATTACAGTTTTTTAACCCCATTAACAAGTGCTTAAAATTTCAGAAGGATTTGCCGATCCATGGTGGCATGCCTAGGTGAAACCATATGGAATCGATTAAAAATCACTTGTTGTAAGGTTGCATTCTCCCTTTTAAAAATATGAGTATGAGTTTTTTTTGGCGGGAAACTTTCACTACAACATGCGTAACCTTCTTTAAGAGTCGGGCGAACGGGAGCTACTTTTTAGCGAGACCCAACCCTAGTGGGGTCTAGGTACTGTATTCACTGCGGCGTCGGCGTCCTACAAGAAGACGAAATACGTCATCGAATCCAAAAAACTTCGTCTCTTACCCACCAGACGTCGCGACGTGATGTCCGATACAAATTTTTAAATCTCGGTCGTCTGCGAGTTATCTTTTTTACTTTATCTTCGAATAAGTTAACTCGAATGAAAAATAGTCTATTTTTAATCAAACAGATAATATACATCAGAATTTAGTAGATTTTATCCAATTAATGAAAATTATTGAAAGAAAAATAGTTCTTCCAGAAAAATGTGAGAAAGCGGCTTGTTCTATATGATATGGTTTCGGGTTAGATTAGGTTAGGTATAAAAAAAGAGAAAGGTATAGTTATGGTACTTTATTGTTAAAGATTTCATAGAATGTTCTTCGGTTCAAAAACAGACTTTATTATATGGGTTTTTAACACGGAAAGTTTAAAATTATAAATACGCGTAACTTTCTTATAATAAATTTATTAATTATTGAACCTTCACCTTTAGATCTACTACTTTATCCTCGATCGGTTGACAATTAAGTCCACTTTCAATTTGAAATTAAGACCATACATTCTAATTTTCCTGCGTTTCTAGTGACGCGCAGGGGTTTAACACTAGATTCAGCATATGAATTTTCCAATGCTTATATTCAAAAACGGTACACTAGGGTTTTAGGCTTAACTTTTATCTGAATCCGATAAGGTCATTGTCAGTGAATTACAAACGAATTAGCAATGAAAAAATACCCTGAAACCCGATGGGTGAAGTGATGAATAAACGATAATCATTTTATAGTTTATTTTTAGAAATATTTGAAATATTATCTTGTGTCAATGGGTATGTTGCATAATTAAATACAGTTAGAAATGTCAAGTTTTTGAAGTAGACTGAGACATATTCAGAGTTTATATCTTTAGTTTTAAATTTATCCTGTGTCGCATGGATTTATTTCACTCCATTCATAACATGGACATACATCTTTCACGCGATATTTAAAATCCCCGCAGATACTACAAAAGTTTCGAATATCAAGTAATCGGCGGGATGTGTCTTTCTTGGCGAGCCATACCACTTTTTTCGACTGACTCAGCACGCAGAGTCGGAATTTTTGGCATGATCGTGTATGGCAGAAGTAGTCCAGTTGTCCGTAACCGGGTACGTCTTTCAGCCCACCCTCGCAATGAGGACAGAAGAGGTGTGCAGATCGTGAAACCGTCTCGTTTTAGAGCGATGCTTACGTCTTCCTCCTCAGTTTTCACGTTAGCCCTAAATCGAGAAATATTAAATTTTGAAAAAATGGTGTCGGCTACAATGGGCTCCAACGGCTCCAAGTGGGGGTGAACCGACCTTTATATACTACTGCAAGGGTTGGGCATAACATTAAAAACACTATATATTTGTAAAATAGAGGTAAGAATATCGTGATTAAAAATATTTAACTCTATTTAATCCGACTACATCAACATCCAAAAGAGGAATGACTTCGGGCCCCATGAAATTATATTAAATTATGATAGTTTGCACGCTAAACGCCGTCATCTATATGCTTCGGGCCCCATGAAATTGTATTAAAATGTGATAGTTTGCATGCAAGCGGTACGGATGCCAATTTAATTTTTACCCGTAGACGGCGTGTTTCTTAAAGAATACTAAAATTACCGAACGCGTGGCGGCCCGAAGGGACCCTGCACAAAATGTTAAAAAGAACGAAAAACACAGGGATGAAAAAGGCCGAAACGTAGTCGCTTATATATATATATATATATATATATATACATCAGAGTTTAGTTGATTTCATCCAATTAATAAAAAATTGTACAAGTTCGGAGCTCTAGTCTAAGCCTAAGAGGGTATAAACGTATAATATTTCAAGTTCACGAGCAAATAAATATAGATTGGATTACCTTGGCATGTTCTTTCAAGACTGACTGATCTAGCTTTACTTCGAGTTGACGAGAGATAACTATCTTCCGTCAACTGGCCCCTTTTATACCATTTTTCTAAACCCTCTAACGTAGAGGTCGAGGCTTCCAGCTCTTAAACAAGTAGACGCTCGTGATTGGTTAAGAGTCTTAAAAAATACAAGCCCAAAGGAAAGACACACCACGTATGTGGTATGATGCAAACGTTGGAAGTTCACTTTATTTTTTCAAATGAAAATTTTTCATTTTTCAATTGAAACTTTTCCAAATTTCAAATGACAAAGCTTTTTTCAAATAAAACTTTTTCAAATTTCAATGGAAACTTCTCCGTGAATTCCGATTAACTTTCATATTTATTTCTACTTCGTAAAGTTTTCCATTAGTGGATAAACCCTATTTAAACCATAGGGTCATTCCATATGGTTTCACCTAGGCATAGCACAATGGTTAAGCAGATCCTTCGGAAATTTTACACACTTGTTAAATGAAAAATGACTAAATAATTAATAAACATGGAGGACTCCAAACTTAAGTGAACACGGAGGATTCCAAACTTAAATAAACTTATGGGCTTGTCCATCTTGTCTCAAAAAACATAAAAGCCTAAAAAATATCAATTACTTCCAATTTAGAAATTGAAAGTAATTGATATTTGTTTTTTTTTGTTACCCGTTAAACATGGTTTCTTCAGCTCCAAAATTCGTTTTAGTTATTCCATATGTAAAAAGCCAAAAAAGCCTAAAAAACATCAACTATTTAGAATTTTTAAATAACTTTATCGCAATAAGTAAATTTAAAAGTTCTCAAAATTTGAAATTTCGTTTTTTGGTTACCAGTTAAATGTGAAACAGAAACATTTAACCAAACACAATTAAGATGAAAGATATGCCCTTGGGATCTTGAAAAAAGTTAAAATTAAAAAAAAAAATTGGGCCACTCGACGCTACCCGTCATGGTGTGGGACCCCCCGCTAAATTTTTATTTATTTATAACTAATGTTGTGAAAGAAATAGACATTTTTCGAGATAGCGGTCAGATTCCTCGTTTTTTAAAGCATTTATGTGGAAAATTTCACGAGAATAGCCCTAAAAAAAAGCGAGTTATTATTATGTTTGTCTGGGTTGGAAAAAAGACGATATTGAAATCGTGGGGTTTCACTCACAGCCTTTACAAAAATTCAATAGTTCTTAATTTCACGTGAAAATCTGGATATTACAGTTTTTTAACCCCACTAACAAGTGCGTAAAATTTCAGAAGGATTTGCCGACCCATGGTGGCATGCCTAGGTGAAACCATATGGAATCGATTAAAAATCACTTGTTGTAAGGTCTCCCTTTAAAAAATATGAGTGCGAGTTTTTTTTGGCGGGAAACTTAAAGAGCGCCAAATTCAAATGTTGTAGTTTACAAATTTTGGGTTTTTAACCAAAAAATCACTAAATTAGCGAAACTCAGTTTAATAAAAAATTATTATTCTTCGTAAGTTAAGGCTTAACGGCTATAAATCTGTTTAGTTAGCAAACAGAGGTGAATAACGAATATTATTTGCTATAAACGAGAGTAATAATTAATATTATATTCAATATTTTTATGAAAAATTTAAACATATTTTATCTTAGTTTATGGGTAGAGGAAAAAACTATCGAGTGCATATAAAAACAAGTATGTTGCATCCCCTAGTCGTAGTTCATTAATTTTAAACTTAATCATAATAACCCCCAATGCATATTCTATAGTCATGCCCAGGACTTACATATTGGTCGTGGACAGGATAGGACAAACTAATATTCCAAGGATCTCCACAAATTATCCCAAGTAACCATTTAACCTCATATCCCATTGATATTTGTTGGAGGCAGTCTTGAGGATATATTTATGGGATGGGCTTTACTCTATGGGTCCTTAGTTTCCTACAATTCTTTAAAATCCAAAAATAACAGAAAAATACAAAAATCTGTTATAAATTTGATTTTGGTGCTTCCTAAACGTTAAGCGTTGATATTCTATGCCTAGAATTCTAGATTACCTTGGCATAAAGAAATTAAGTTGGTAGCAATAGCAGCCCTCAATGTAATACGGATTTACCGTGAAGGGATTCTTTATAATCTATTATCAATAAGGTGATACTTTGAAGGAATTATCATTTTTGTGGGAGAATTTTGCGCACCAATGAAATTTCCAACTAGCTGATAGCTTTGAATGCAAGATTTAAAACCTAGTTTCCTAATAATCTACGTAGAAGTTACTCTCAGAATCTATGGAAAGATTTAATTAATTTGGTTTAAACGGCAATGGGGAAAATGTAAAGATTTTTGGCTGCTTCTAACTGTAGCTGCGATAGCTCTTAACTTGAAAAAATGTTTAAAAAAAGTAAAGATTTCGCCGCATTAATTGCGGTTCCCGTAGATATATTAACATAAAAAATGACGAAAAAAGTTAATTCAAATTAGATTTTTAGGGGAAAGGGCGTCTAAAAATTTTACGATTTTTAAAGAAAACATCTCGCGATATAGAAGATTGTGACGTTGACATTATTAAAATATAAACGAATACTTTTAAAGGGCAAGACTGTTGATATAGAAGTTTATATTAAAATTTAAGACTGAAGGAATAGATATTTTATCAAAAATGTCTTCGTGAACAAAGACCTAGAAGGACATTTCCAAGTGGCTGAAGTAACAGATATTACTTCAAACGAACCAGAAATTAAATTTTCTTTTAAACCATAAAGATTATTTATAATCTCAATCTGACAGGATTTAGTTTCTTATTTAAAAACAACAGATTTTATTCCTTCGCAAATATTTAAGAAAAAAATAACGGACTATTTTCTCCCATTGACCCTAAACATTAAATTTGCCTTAATTATTTTTGAGGGATTACGTGTCAACAAAAACCAAACTTTTCGTTCGATAGGAAAGGTAGGCTATTCTAACTTTCGGCTTAGACGCTAATTTCTTTCACCGGGATTTAAGTAAACAAACGAATGAATTAATTTTTTTTCATACATATAAGCAAAAATAGATCTAAACCTCACAAGAATAAAGAACAGTCGCTATAGGGCTATAGTGGTAAGAATTTAAATAAGAAATTAAACTTGCATATATAAAACCAAATGTCAAATTTATAGACAATTTATTTATCGCAAATAAACTATATTGTTCATTAGAACTCGCGTTTTTATTTAAACTACTAAAAAAACAATATCTATCCACTGTTTCAGTCCGGTATATAGATAGATACCAAGACCAAATAAGCTCTCCCACCTTTTTACATATAGTCACTAACGGGATAGGATTGTTAGCTTCGAAGTATTACGCAGTGGGTTAAAACGTTTCCTTTATTTCAGTGATTTGTATTTAAAATCCTTTCTTTTTCTGATCCGGTGAAAAAACACGAATGATAAGAATAAGTTTTGAGATATACTCGAAGGGAGAACGCGCTCCATCCAATGAATGTTTTTTGGCGCGAATGACAGGATTAGACTTCTAGGTAGAGTGCTTGCAGTCATTAGAAAATATAGTAATTACTATACTTTCTATGATAGAGTCCGTCCCATTTATGTTTTTTTTTTGCGCAAGTGACTAGTTGGCTAAAAGTGATAACACTTAGCGTCACAATGGGTTCCCGGAGTGTGATTTGTCATATGGAGTTTATCATCTTCTTCATTTTTAAAGCCAAATAATTTATATATTTGAATGGAAAATGAGTGTAAATTATAGATTTAGAATTTTTAATTAGCGGACCCATGGCATGTATATGAATTTAAATCCTACGAGTTACATTTTTATATTTAACTTGCTATTAAAACGCAATAATTAAAACTTTACATCTCTGGATTGAGGCGTTCTTGTGGTATTTCAAATTGAAAAAGTCAAAATATAAAGAAAACTCCACTTAATGCACCAAATTTATTTATTTTCCTACGGATAGGCTTATTTTTAGAGAATGTAGTGGTTTAGAGATTTGGGAGAAAGTTACTTGATAACGATCGTTGAGAGTATAATATATGTGGAATAAAGGTTGAACCCTTTTGAAAAAAAAAATAGTTTTTATTGGAGTGTATACAAACAGAATAAAACGAAAAAAATTTAATTATCGAAATATTAAATATATATTAAAGTTTAAAATAATCACTTCACGCACTCACACACCGTTTTTAGGGTGTATTTAAATTGTCCCCAAAAGCCGCAAAAGAGTCATTCATCGAGAGGAGTTGTCATCTCATAGGCTGTAGAATCGCGATAAGTGTTTTTTTCCTGAAAGAAAGAATGCGTACAGTCTGCCGCGAAACAAAATAGTAATAATTTTGCATGAGCGGGTACTCTCGCTAAATCCCCTTCGCAGAACTTGCATTCTAATGCCTTATTTCGTGGCACTTGTTTCGTTGTACGTTTAGCGGCGAGATTGTTCGCGTGATATTCGCTACACATTTTAACGTTGAATAGAAGGATCCGAAACTTATAAATTTTGGTTTGTCTTCAGCTCTTTTCTGAATTCGCTTCTTTTTATTATTTAGGCTCGACTTAAGAAGTATGATTGGTTCGATATTTGGTAACTCGGTTATATTTCGCGTATTTTTGTTGCTTTCACTCTAATATTTAGTAACTTGTTTTTCTCCTAATGTATTGTGGATTGAGTTAAGGATTTTCTTATATAGCTATTTGTATAGGTCGATGCCAGAAAGAATCGCGGCAAAAAAGGGGTGGAGCGTAACGTCTCGAGGAGGGGTAGACGATTGGGTTAGAAATAATGGGCGGTGAAAACAAGCTTTTTCCAGACATTTGAGTCTCGGGTAACGAAAAAGGCTGGCTGAGGAGAGGTATTGACGATTGGCTTTGAAAAAATGGGCTGGGATGCAAAGTAAGTTTTCTAGACGGGTATCGTAAAAGAGATTGGTTGGTTGGGGGGGGGGGAGTGTGGTTCAATAAGCTAGCTATATCGAAAGAAAAAGATCCTTTCGTCGTTCGTTTCAAAAATTAGCTTTTTTGTTTTGAAGAAATTTTCGTAAAAACGTTTGTTATTGATTTTATTCTGAAAAGAAATATTCGTGCTACTGAAACAGGAAAACTCCCCCGAGAGATATTTTATTTAAAAAAATTCGTGAAAATTTATACAACAAATTCACGGATTGGAAAGTTGTAATTTTCCATTTTCGTAAACTCGAATTTAAATCGGTTAAAGCGTGCGATATAATCTGCAATGTTTAGTTCTTGAGAAACTGTGATTACGTTCTCCAGCTTTAATTTATTGTTCCTCTTTCCATGGCTATTTCTTTGATTAGCAATTCAATATTGTAATGCAACGAGCTAAGGAAGGTTCATGCTAAAGTGAATATTATCACGGTATACCGTCTAAATACGAATGTAAAAGTAGTTAACGAGGAAAGAACCCGTGAGAGTGTTTAAAATAAGGCTAAAGCGGATGTGCAAAAAGTTAACATTCCCAAAAGTGGATTCTACTACAGATTGGCTTCTACATTATTCAAAGTTTAGATAGGCGGAATATCTACGTAATGTTTTACACCTATTATATATTAAAACTATAATTTTATAGTTTCTTAGACCGTTTATTGGTAGTTTCTAACCCTTCACGGGCTTGAAATTCTAAACTGTAAGTGTAGTTTCTTGAAGCGTAAAGAAAAAGTTTTTTTTTTTGTATAAGTTAAAGGGGGAAGTCTAGCTAAAAATGGAACAGCTCTTGAATTTATTGTTGGAATTACCATGCCAAAAAACTTATTAAAGAATTTTATAAAAGGCACATTTTGGTATTTAAATTAATTTCTGAAGTTTGGTATAATTTATATATAAGCAAATATAAATTCGGAGCATTCACATTATTTCAGCTTTCAATAGCGCTTGTAATATACCATTATTTGACAAATAGGCGGGCGATTGATGCCTATAAGGTCGCTTAGCGCCCCAAAAACGATTCAAAACGACTTTTTGAGGTTAGCACTTGTTAAACGAGGCTGAAATAATATAGGGTAGTGTCGCCTAATTCTGAACGCTTTTTAGGAAATCTTAGATCTCGTTTGATATGGAATTTTTAGCGACGAAGTTAAGTATCTAATGTCAAGATTGAATAGTCGCGGACCCTTTCAGCTAGTTTTCATCATTCCATGACGCGTACTTTTGACGCGGACGCGGTTTCAAAGACGACAGTAGCGGCTTCTACCAAAAAAGTTGTCTAAAATTACCGAATACCTTTTTTCGCGAAATGATTCCAAAAATAAATTCAAAAGATACTGCATTTTTAGCACCGATGTTCCCTTTAATTAAACACGGCGTTGTCTTAATAAATAAATAATTATAAGAATGGTTTTTATTACAATATTAAAAAAATTACAAATAACACGTAATTTATTTTAATTTGGAAAGTTAATCTCTCTACGATATTTTCGATTTCTAGGTTTTGTTAAATCGGTGATGGTTGCCCGAAACCTCTTCAATTTCTCATTCCATGTTCGTAGATGTGTTTGTTTTTGCGTTTCATACCTGTTAGTGAAATTTGTAATAGGTGTGAATAATATGATTACAGTTTAAACAAATAAACATCCAAATTACGTCATTAATATAGTGCAGGTGTTTTCGTTCGGCTCAGATTCTACTACTCCATCCGTTGATATGTATAATCTGGTACGTTTGGACATCGTATTGAATTGCGCTAGTTCACGGAGATCCTAAGAAAACGTATATTTACACTAAACTTGTTATATACCATGGTTAATATTATAAAATTTAAGTTTTGTTCGAAGAAAATTATATAATATATTTGAAAATAATCTTCTATTTGCAATATACCATGTCGTTCTCTTCGAAAAAAATCTAAACTCTATACATAAATATACTATTATTCGATTGTCTAAAAAGCAAGAGTAAAAGTGAAATGTTATTCTTCGCTTAAAGCTCGAAATTCTTACAAGTTAATTCGAGTTAATGTATCTGAATGTGAAGCAAACTTTTCGTTCGTACTCGATTGTTATTGGAATTTGATATATTTGACGAGATATTCATTCGAATGAGAAAATTTGAAACTCGAGTTTCTTCGCGGATTTTAATCAAAATTGAGATCTTGAAGCTAAAATGTAGTAATTTAATTGTACCTTTCAATTTAGCTTAAAATATACTTATTATATTTCGTTCTACGCGGATTTCGAGAATAGCCGTATTTTTATCTCGGCTAAAGAGGGAGTTTAGCTACAAAGATTTTCTGGCAAAATTTCTTATTAACTAGTCTTCACGTGCCTCTTTCTCGACTGTCCGATTTCTGAAATTTCTTTATACACTATTTTTTGGGGAGGGTAGATGGAGGAGTGGGGGTAGAAAAATACAGAAACCGCCAAACCACTTCAATACGTCTCCTCAACGTAAAACCGTTTTCTTTCTTTAATATATTACTGGAAAATGCTTCGGGAACCAGTCACGAAAAATAAATTCGGCTTCAAGTAGCTATAAATTAATCTATGAAAACGATTCATCAAGCTATAGCCTTTAAAAATCTTCAAATATCTTCAAATCTTTAAAATTTTGAAAATCTCAATCTTTGGAACTTTTGATATCTAAAGTACACCTTGTACCCTGGCTCAATTCGAGCCTCGTCTCGCGTCAAACCAGTGAATTTCCTTTTGAAGAATTGAAAGATACTCGAAAGGTGCCGGAACGCGCGTGACGTACGTCAGGTTTATGATTCAATTTACTCTCTTCATAGAAAAATAATGCTAGAAAGTCCGTTTTGATTCGCGTTTCCTAGGAAAATTTTAAACGAAAACGTTTCGCGGTATTTTTATAAACATTAACTAGATCTTAAATTGAAGTGTTATCCATCATTTGAGGTGTTAAAAACAATATTGGCTGAAATATAGCACTATACGAGTTTGAAGCCTAGAAGGCAGCGTTGCCAGACGTACCACAATTATGGTACGTTTCAATAATTCGAGCTCTAAATTTTGGGAGTACTATAATTTTGATGGTGTACCATATGGTACGCTAATTTGCAAAAAAAGTGTTCATGCATATTGTAGATTTAAAAATTGATGTAGCGAAACGCATACCTGCCTCATTTCAAACGATTGTGAACTTTCTTTCGTAGAACATAATAAATTTTAAAATTTTAACTTTGTTAGTATTCTTGTTAAAATGTATTGTATTGAAACTTTGAAATTCGTGTTAGGTAAAAGCATAAAATGTAAAAATATTTAATTAAAATTATAAATTTCATCACTTTAAAATAAATGAAAATGGTTTATTATTTTTAACTACTTGGTCAGTCCTCCAGACTCCTAAATCTGAACGCTTCTATTTCTGAACACTTTAATTTAAAAATAAATAAATTGACATTGATTGGTTCTATTTAAAGATTCCTAAATCCCGTAAACATAAGATTCGAAGTAAAGAACATTCGAATAAACGAACACAACTGTTGGGGGTGGGAGGGGGAAGAACTCGCTTTGATATGGGGGAGGGAAAAACGTGGATGATATTTTTCATAGATCACCAACTATTCCTATGGCTTTTTAATATGACCCATAGAGTAAAGTCTGTTTTTGAACCGAAGAACATTCTATGAAATCTTTAAAAAAGTATCATGACTATAACTTTCTCTTTTTTTATACCTAATCTAATCTAACCTAACCCGAATGGAGCCACGTTGGATGTGTACGTCTCCGAAATATAATAGAAACGTTTCAAAGATCGCGCTTGTCTGCTAAACAATAAAGCATGGAGCCACTGGGTTTGAATTTCCGCGGCAAAATCACACGCGTAGTCGCGTGTAGAGTACTTCCTACAGCGCCGCTTATGGGGACTATATTTTGTAAGAGGGTAGATCTGAAATTAATTTTTTTTTTAGTTTGATTTAGGCTTATAATTTTAAAAGAGATTTTAGTTTTTTTACGACGCTAAAGTATGGGTTGGGTGTTAAACAAATATATTTACACTCATATATGTAGATGTCGCTTTGAAAGGAGTTTAGGCTGGTGTTTATCTAGGAAATTTAAAGAGACATGGAGCACGCTTTTCACATCATATTTAAGAAAAAAATGTTAATATTTTTTAGGTTTTCTATAAGGAGAGATTTAAGAGAGATTATAGTTTTACATTTTAGATTTTAAGACGCTTATGCCGGCGTTTCGAGTTAAATAAATGTATTTAAGGTCTCTAGCATGCGTTTATGAAGAAGACATCTCTGTCTCCCCGCTTTCGACATTCCGTGAATCGTGGAGATAAACTTCGGATACACGTTCGTCGTTGCTGGCTATGGAATGAAATGGGGAAAAAAAGTAAGCTTATAAGATTTAGAATTGGCTTATTTTGTATTAAATAAAGGTTCAGTGATTTAGTTTAAAATTATTTAATAACGAAAAAAATAAACAATCTTATGTACAACACTTTAAAATTGAAAAAAAAAAAAATAAAATAAAAAATGAGGATAGATATGTAAAAATTTGGAGTTTGCCAACGCCCGCTCTGTGGCACAGGGTCGGGAGACGGTGGTGGACCCGTGGGGATGTCCGCACCTAAGAAATACGTCAACTCGGGTAGGGCGTGGGCAGAGGGCATCGTTTAAATCCCCGACGGGCCTGTTCAGGTAGTCCTCCAACAGCTCCTTCTTCTCGGGCCCGGTGGTCCAGACCGACGAGGCCATTTTCGTGGCCCGCGTCAAGAGCTCCTCCACGCGGTCGTAGGCCACGTCACCGCCGTTGAAGTCCAGCCCGTGGATTTTGGCGGTGACGTAGCGGTTGGTCCGGGCGACGGCTGACGGCAAGTACTTGGCCTGATAGGGCGGCTGGAACGTCCAAGAGACCACCGTCGGCAAGGCAGAGACGGTAGCTACGGCCAGTTCCTTAATCACTATGTCCGGGCCGTTCCCGAATGATCGGGTCTCGTGTCGACCATTCAGATATTCGAATTCTACTATGGCAGCAGCTCTAAGCATTTTAAGTTTTCTATTTGAAATGCTTCGAATGAAAGTGATGATTTTAGAGAGAAAATATTAACTTTATATACTCTTTAAAACTAGTCCGCGAAAAAGCTCCGCGATCCCTATACTACGTCTCGTTTACTATGTATCTTTAAGGGGAAGTTAAAGTAAGAGTTCTTTCGAAAAGGTTTAACGAAATAAGATAAGTTACGAATGGAAGCCAGGCAAAAGAGAAAATATAGAATAGGGATAAACGGCTTCCAGTATCAAAGACATTACGGGCGTTACTAGAACGGCAAGGGCGTCCCCCCTCTGGTTTCACCCCCTCCCCCATTTTAAGGATCTCCTCTGCTCGAGTTTTCCTCTCATTCGTAAAGTTGACCCGATTGGGCCAAAAAATTTGACGTCATAATAGGAAAAACGCGTCTCGCCCCGTTTCGCGAATACGTAACGTTTTCTTGTATCTCGTTGTGGAAACAGCTGCGGACGAAGGACCACGGTCCGAAAGCACCCGACAAATAAAAGTTCGAATAACTGCCATGAAGTTATCCGTTCTTTAATTAATAAATAAATAATAGAGATCTTGGTTTAAATTTAGGATTTGATTTTTATGAAACTTAGGTTAATAAAAGATTTCTAGGCATCATAATCGTCATTATCGTTTTTAAAACGTAGTTGCTACTTCATATGGAAAAAGTTAGTAAAATATTCTCTTTCAAATCTTCAATTTAAACTAAGAATTTTACATTATCACCTATACGTTGCTACGAGCTCTACGATCTCGCTTCCATAGAGCCTCGTGTAATTGTTTCTTAGCTCTAATCGTTCCTTTGGCAAGAATTAAACATACGCGAATGACAGAAAAGGCTTTGTGGTATTCTTAAAGGGAGAATGCGGTCCGACCAATGTATGCTTTTATTGGGCGAATGAGAGGCTTAAACATTGGAGTGTTATTAAAGGGTTCTACAGTCCGTTAAATTTATGGTTTTTAAACGTATAGTTTTAATCAAACAGATGATATACATCAGAATTTAGTAGGTTTTTTCCAATTAATAAACATTTCGTGAATTCCAAGCTCTACTAAAAACTAAGCCTTTCGATGGAGTAGGAACCCAAAAATGTCTCTCCTATACTTTTTAGGGTTTTCGAATCAACTTCCTATAATTGACAGTTCCATTATTCGACTTCAGATTGATTTTGAAACCATAGATTAATGGCTTCTAAAGTGCCAAGAATTAAAATGACACATTGGACGACCACTAGATTTTCAGGGTCCGTCCATGGCGAATGACAAGACGCGACTGACGGTTTATTCCATCATGGTGACTGCTTATATGGTCCGCGCTCTACGAGTGTGAGTAACACCCGCGGGTGTTATTGTTACAATGAAACGGTCATTCGACTTCTTTCTAAATATATTGAAAGTCAGAGAAGAAAGCATTAAGACGCGAATAAAAAAATACCTAGGTGGTGATTTCGCAATGGGGCGATGGGTATAAATACGTAAGACTCTCGAAGGGGTGGGTCAGTACTGATTCGATCGGCATAAACCGACGTGATGGATGACGAAACTCTTGCTTGGGGTCTAGAAGATATGGCGGTAAATAGATCTTGGCCGCTTAGAAAAAATACGAATTTTACTTTTTTCTCTGTAATGTAATCAAAGTTAATCCCGACGAAGTTCCAACTGTTTTGCCGATTTTTCTACGCCATGTAAGTTTCTCAGTTATTAGCGTGTTTATGGAGATTATCGAATATATGATGAAAGTACCGAAAACCCCGAAGAGTGTGAGAGCTATGAGCAGTTGAATCTACTATGGAGTTTGATACCCGAGCGGTTAAAGGACCAATATCTAGTTAGAATGCAAAAACGTTTCGAAGAAATTAAAAAACAAATAAATGACGAGATACATTTGGTAGATTTTTTGAATTCGCAAAATGATAGAGATATCGTGGAGTTTCTAGACGGGCCAGTCGTAGATTTCATGAACTCGCAGTATGACAGAGAGGTTATACAATTTCTGGACGGACCTAATCACGAAGAAAATATAGACGCGTCTATGGGTTCAATCGAACAGGAGGACAACGTTGACGACCCATCACTAGCCCCTAATTTATCGGGAGAAATTGTTCAAGAAGGGGGTGGTAACCCACCTCAAATGGCTCCCCCACTAGGCGAGATTCCGGGGTGCGTAATTCTGAACCAAAACGAAAGATATTACGACCGGTTCAATATGTATGGACGCGAAATCGTACTGGAGTTAAACGGGATAGACATTCAGCGTACCGTATGTGACGTTGCAGAGCGCGTGTTGGTGCAGTACCGACCGGGAGATGTGGTACAGATAAGCATTCGCAGTCTAACGCTGACCGCACGGTGCGAATTAGAGCTCTCGTTCAGAAGACTCGACCAAGTCGATCCGGCGCTAATATTTGGCATGATTGAGGATATTCTCTATGACGATGAAATTGAGAAATTCTTTCTGGGGCCCATAAGCATCATCTTCAATATAGTCAGGCTGCCGCACGGGAATAGCCTACCCGTAAAACGGGGAATAGCCTACCCGTAAAACGGGGAATAGCCTACCCGTAAAACGGGGAATGAAGCCTTTTAATGTTTTTTGCAAAGGTCGAAGGGGTATCGTTCGTATCATTAACCATGACTCGCTTTGTCTGCCTCGCGCGCTATGCGTGGCGATCGCTCATCGTAGGTTCGTTGATGAAAACACCGGTGATAAAAAACTCAAAAAGCACTACGAATCCATTTCCAAGACCTCGAACGAAGATAATACAATGCAAAAAACCGAAGCCCTAGCTCTTTGTATCAAGGCGGGAGTTAGGACGGGCAAAGAATGCGGGAGCGCAGTATCGTTCGAAAAGTTCAAGGCGAGCTTAAACGAATACATTCCGGTGCTAACTTTAAGAGAAAATAACCCGCAAGATCAGCGACCTCGACTATTTCTCCTAAATGAAAAAAACATTTTAACGTTATTACGAATCTAAAGCCGCTATTTAATTCGCAATATTTATTGGCGTCCACGATCGCATAAATGTAACGCGTTCTGCTTTAGTTGCATGCGAGACCAGATATGCGGAGGCGAAAAAATTACCTGCGTCAAGTGTACTAGAACGTTTAACGGTAGAGAGTGTTTTGATAGTCATCTAAACAAAATCGGGTCAAAAAATCTCTTTGCGAGCGATTATTTACATGCAAGGAATGTTTCAAAACAATAGATCACAACAGACGTCGAGAAAAGCATACGTGCGGGGAAATGTATTGTCCAGTGTGTAAAAAATACGTACCATCGAGTCATTTATGTTACGTACAAATTATTAAACCTAACGAAAACAAACCGTCGATAAAAAACAAAATGTTCCTAACTGTCTATATATTTTTTCGATTTTGAAACTATTCAGATTAAGAAATCCGACGAAAAAAAGGGTGCCTTCGTACACTAGCCAATTCTATGCGTTTCGGAAAATTTATGCGAGACTGGTATTGACCAGAAGCCCGCCCACCTACCGTGCGTGAATTGCTCGCAATTTGGTCCTAGTTTGAATCGTTTTCCGCCTCCCAAACCCGTCGCGAGTTTTCTGAACTATCTGCAAACGTTACACGCTGTTAAAAACGTGGTACTTTTAAGTCGCAATGGAGCCAATTACGATAATCAACTAATAATTAAAGAAATCATCAATCGTGATGAGCAATGGAAACCGGAAGTTATTATCAATGGACCGAAAATAATTAAAATGAAGCTATTCAATCTGTTATTCTTAGATTCGTACAGTTTTATTCCGGTTGCGCTAGCGAAGTTTCCTTCGACGTTCGGACTAAAAAATGTGTTAGTGAAAGGGTACTTCCCGCATTTCATATTTAATGTAGTGCATCATAATTTCGATATTAATCGACACATTTGAAATTAATTACGTTTTGTACAAAACCTTACCGCCGACCGAACCCTATGCAGCCCAATATTTTGATCACGATAGTCTTAATAAATTTACGCAATGGCACGCTGATGAAACTAAAGCGGAAAAAGGATTAAATTTTCTATAGGAACTTTATTATTATTGCGTAAACGATGTGTTTCTACTTAAACACGGATGCCTCGCGTACCGTAAAATGTTATTAGATATAGCGGATGTAGACTCTTTTACATGTGGGGCGATCACACTACCCGGTGTATGCTCCTATGTTTACCGAAAAAAATTATATAGAAAAGATACTATTGGAATTCTGCCCCCAAATAATTATCGCTTAAAAGGAAACCAGTCGGCTGTCGCTGTGGAATGGCTGCAATGGGTCGCGTTTCAGAGGGATTTAACGATTCAATCCGCTTTCACGGGTAAAGAAGTTAAATTAGAAAAAATCAAAGTAGACGGTTTCTATAAGAACGAAGTATTCGAGTTTAACGGATGTTGGTACCACGGATGTCTTGACTGTTTTAAAACGAATCGCCACCAGATACTTCATAACGACCCAAGTCAGTCTATAAATATGCGGTATAGCCGCACGACGAAAATGTCCAAACTACAGAGTCTCGGTTATAAGGTCAATACTATTTGGGAATGTAAATGGAATTCGGAGAAGAAAACCAACCCTGAAATAGCGGCTTTTTTAGAGAGAGAGGACATAAAATTTAAAATCAAAAGCCCTTTAAAGCCACGTGATGCTTTCTTCGGTGGAAGGTGTAATGCCCTAAAGCTTCATCACAAGGTAGATGGTGCTGACCAGTTACTCTATTATGATTTAATATCTCTTTATCCCACGTGAATAAATGCTCTAAAATAACACTAGGGCATCCCAAGATTATCTTACGCGATATACCCGACGTATTTTCATTCGACGGTCTATTAAAATGCGAAGTTCTGCCCCCCAAAGACTTATACCATCCAGTGCTTCCCCTGAAAATTAACGGTAAACTAGTGTTCACGCTTTGCTACACTTGCGCTAAAACCCAATTTCAAGGCGTTTGCGAACACCCCGACGAAATGCGAAAGTTGCCCGGAACTTGGGTAACCGAAGAATTGAGATGGGCTATTAATAGGAACTACGTCATTTTAAAATCCTTCGAAGCGTTGTCGTACAAAACTACCCAGTATGATAAGAAGACTGGTACCGAATATATAAACGCGTTTTTACGCTACAAGACCGAGGCTAGCGGGTTCCCTGGAGACTGCCAAACCCAAGAAGCTAAAGAGCTCTACGTGAAAAATTTTAAAGAGGTTGAAGGGATTGAGCTTGGTACAACGAAGATTGCTAAAAATGATGGGTTAAGATCAATTAGTAAGCTCTGCGCAAACGCTTTCTGGGGAAAATTTGGAGAGCACGTTCGTACGACACGTACAGAGATTGTAAAAGACCCTAGCGAGTTCTATCAACTTCTAAATCCCGACTTAACAGTAAAATCAGTTTTTCCCATAAATGACGAAACCATTTTGATAAAATCCGAGCCCGTAGTTGAGAACAAAGGAATTCTTAAACACGGTAATGTAGTATTAGCCGCCTTTACAACTTGTTTCGCTCGTCTCGAACTACTCAAGTATCTAGAGTTAGCTGGAAAGCATTGTTTTTACATGGACACTGATTCCCTAGTGTTCTTAGCGCCTGCAGGCGTGTCAATGATCAAGACCGGAGACTACTTGGGTCAAATGAAAAATGAACTCGAATCTTACGGACCTCGGAGCTATATAACCGAGATGGCTGCGGGAGGCCCTAAAAATTACTCCCTTTGTATCCACAACCCCGATACGGGGGTTAATAGTTATATTACTAAAATTAAAGGGTTTAGGATAAACGCCTCCAACGATAAAATTATAAATTTTGAAAATTTAAAAACCCTGATAGGAGTAGACACCGAAAAGGTTGAAAGATATCAAGTCCCAGTCCCAAAACAGATTAGGCGCTTGCAGGATCATAAGCTGATCTCGAGAGACGAAACCAAAGTTTATCGCTGCGTAGTCGATAAAGTAAGGGTACTCCCCAATTACGAGACAGTCCCTTATGGTTACGCGTTATAAAAACCTGTATAAATCTAAAAAATAATGTTATCTTTGAATTGTTTAGAAATCGCTGTGTAAAAAAATCAAAGCGAATGGATTACCATATAAATGTATATAAATTGTATTATTTGATCTTAAAAAGGCCCATTTTTGTTTTTTCATAATAAAAAGAGTTGAAATTAAATTTTGGTGTGTTTACTGTTAGGTTGGCTTTCCTACATTACGAGGAGGGTAATAACCTCTCTCTGTTACGGGCGCGCGTTGGGTTAAGCGAGAAAAAAGAGCTAGACCGAGAGAGAGAAGCGATGGAGAGAGTTAGCGTGGCGTTGCTAGTGGGGGCGCGGCCCGAGATCGTTTTAGCGAGAGAGCGTGCGAAGGGGCGGATATACAATTCGATCCTTGCTCTCGGGAGTATATATTAGGAAAAAACAGATACTTTATTCGTCCTCCAGTTACTATATTTCAACCATTTATATCTTAAATTCTATAATTAAAAGGGTAATATTTTAAAGGCTTATTCTTAGGTACAATCTTATTCAATCTTGGTAAAGTTCGGTAGTTTTAAATTAAGTGTATTGGTATGTTTTACACTAATCGCAAGGCGAGATACAGTGTTATTATAGGACGTATAGACTAAAAAAAATTATCAAAATGTACTTTTTTTAAATTTTAATTAATATCATATATAATAATAATACAATATAAACGATATATACACTATTTACAATACAAACAATTCATACAATTAATAAAAAATATATATACAATATATAAACTATTTACAATTAATACAATATATACATTTTTTTTAAAGAAAAAAAGGGATCCAGGGACGCACAAAGCAAGTCTCTCGTAAATGAGACTAAACATGTGCGCGTCCCTTGCCGAGATTACAGGAAGAAGATAATGATGGAGGATCCTGTAATCCCGCATCTGCGCCAGGTTTTAACGAAGTCTAAAAAACAAAAGAAAAAACATAGCTCTTAGTAAAAACAAATAAAAATAATAATAAATATTATAATAATGGCAAATATCGTACAGAAGCGAGCGGCAATCTAGCTCCCAGAGACTGTAAAAAAAGCGAAAACCGGTAAATATATATTTGGGGGTATTTTTTTAATAATATATTTGGAAAAAATTCTTACCGGTCACCAATGAATACTGTACACTGCCGTATGGCAGCAGTGACACATCTCTCGAATTCCCGCACGTACTCTACTTCATACCGGCACAGAGCCCCAAAAAAAACTTCGCCGAGACGGGCAAGTAGGCTTTTATTAAAAGATTAATAATATTAAAAGCTTGAAAGATTTTATAATACGGACTTTATTTAATGTAATGAAACATACATGGTGGACTGGCAGTCGGGCCTAATGTACCCGCGTGGCGCCATAACCGTCCACGGCGTCTCTTCATTGACGCCGTGCGCATGGACCACCACGCGCGGTAGCGGCGCACCCATCGGTTGGGCGTTCGCCATCGCCTCCTCCTCAATAGGCTAGGGCTGCGGCTCCTACATCGGCGGGGGCTGCGGCTCCTACATCGGCGCCTCCTCCACCTCATCCTCTATATCGTAGACCGGCCACTCCGGTTCGGGTGCTACTAAGTTGTGATAATGCGGTGCTGGTGCCACCCAAACCGGAGGCTCGGCGTCGGGTACTGGGGAGGCGATTGGGGAAGCGGGACCGAAAGCGTCGGCCCAAACCTGAGCCGGGAATATTACCCCGTCCATCACGAAGCGGCCGAACTGCGGTCCGGGCGACGGGGTCCTCGAACTCAACGAGCTCGACGACGGCCACGAGAATCGACTCGTATCGCTCGCCATCGAGCTCTCGCTCCCCGAGGGGCTCTCGGGGGAGTACCCCTCCGCAATCGGGCGCGCCGACAAGGGTCTAGCGCCGTTGTTACTTCGCGGGAAAAAATATTGAAAAGTTTTCAAAAAGTTGTTATAAAAGAAGCTAAGTGTTATTAAATGTACTCACGTCAAATCTACGCGATCCATGATCCCAAGTTTTTTTCAAAAGTTTTAAAATATATGTTGCTCTACAAGAAGCTCAAGTGGTGAAGCGGTTATGGTACTGAGCGTATGGTTGAATTTCGTTTTTATGCCAAAAGTCGATGGGGGCTGCACTAGATGTCCAGCCTTATTCGGACACCCCTGTTTTTTCGGGGGGTTGGCAGCACAAACGGAGATGGTTTAAAATACTTTTACCCCCTTTGCACCTGAATTATTTTTGGAGTCAAAAAGAACTTTTGCCATGTATAGAAGTTCCCACCATTCGTGGCTATCGTCGGTGGTCTCAGTCTCCGGACGCCCACGTCATCTCACCAAGGACTAAACGTCATCCCTCAATCTCCATTGTCGTATTCCGCGATCCATTGTAGGTCAAAGCGCCTAAAAAACTGCGCCCAGCCCTTGATCCTAAACAGCCTGGTTCGACATTGTCAAAGCGCCTAAAAAACTGCGCCCAGCCCTTGATCCTAAACAGCCTGGTTGGACATTGTCAAGCGAATACTCTGTCAAAGACACGTTCTTTGACTTCAAGCTCGCTTTCTTTTTTACTCTTCTTCCAGTCACCCGCAATTTTAAAATTTCAAACTCTAGTTTCGTCCCTCAGGGGAGGGGTCCCAGAAAAAACCAATGCATTCAACTTTTTTCCCGCTGTTTTTTTGACGCGAAAATGTTTCCGCCAAAAAAAAAAACCTCCGCGATGGTTGGATCTCGCGACCGCGACGCGCGCGCGAAGTTACGCGTAAATTAGCCTCGCGATAGTAGCAGCGCGTAGCTTATCACGCTCTACTTTAACGCGATCTATAAATAAGTTTTTATCCGTCGTATTAGTCATTAGTACTTTGGCCACGGAACTTGTAACATGCTTCCTTTTAAACACCCATCAGGCACATTAATAGTGGGGAGTTCCGGTGTTGTCGTATAATTAAAGAAAGAGCGTTATTATACGAGCCATCAATAGATGAAGTAGTTTATATTATAGCGTTTGGCAGCCGATTTATAATAATTTGAAAAATTACGGGGTTACATTTTTACAGGGTTTACCCGACGTTTCGATTTATACCGGCGAACGCAATACCTTAATGATCATAGACGATCTGATGAGCGAGAATAAAGGACCGTTAGTGGCCGATATCTTCACTAAATACGCCCACCATAAATCGATATCGGTTTTATATATAGCCCAGAATCTATTTCATAAAAATCTAAGGGAAATATCCTTGAACGCGAGTTATATCGTTTTATTCAAACAGGTACGCGATAAATTGCAAATTAGTTGCTTAGCTAAGCAATTGTAGCCTAATAACTCAAAATTTGTTCTTGAGAGTTATTTGGACGCCACAAAATCACCGTACAGTTTTATTTTGTTAGATATGACCCCCACGTGCCCGGATAATTGGAGGATTAGAACTAATATATTCCCGGGCCTGCAATTAACCGTTTACATTCCTAAAAATCAATAAAACGCAACACCACACTACAAACGTCGTCAGTCGCAAAATGCCATCCAAAGGAAGAAGGTCTCGAAAAATACCAAAGAACTCTCGCCAAAAGAAACGTGGTTTTATTATCGGCTTTGGGTCGTTTAATTAGGAAACAGAGAATTGGTATCCTTCAATCAGCTAATAAAGATCTGATAGAATCGATCAGCGAAGTTGTTTTGAACACTCAACGGAAATCTGAAACGTGACACCAAAAATACTAAGAAACTAGCTAAGCACGAAACGAATCTCCGTCGAATTGGAGATCGATCATTAAGCTGGAGAGCGAAAAAACGCATACTCGTAAATAAAAAGGGTGATGGTTTCTTTTCCATATTATTACCCATCGCCGCTTCTATAATCAGTGCCCTATCGGCGAAATGAAATACTCTCAGAAGATGATTTTGGTCCCGATCGAACAGGCCCCCGCGGCTAGCGCAAACCCCGCGTCCGCAGGAGAGGTCAGTAAAGAAAAGGCCGTACTAAATGGTCTGGAAGGCGAAATGCGAAAAATTTTAAATGATTCGAGCTTGGATGACAAAACCAAATGGGTTCTATACCAACAAATCTTACAAAGAAATCAAAATCTAACGAAGTTACGTATCAATAAACCTAGATACGAAGCTCCTCTCAGCTTGTTTTCGATCAAATATAGGTCATTGGCCCGAAAAATATTCCACCATTTGATCGAAAATGATACTAGAGTCAGGTTCTCGGAAATCAACGGCAACCTCGAAGTCGATGGACACAAGGTATTTAATTCCGACATTAGCGAATTAGTCTTTCACGCGATTAAAGTTAAAGGGAAAAAGGTCCCCCCTCCCCCCATGGGATGGGCCGAGTTCGAGCCGTTTGTCAAGAGATTTTTACCTCAAAGTATCGCCCCACCTACCCCCGTGGCCCCAATCCCGTCCGTCGCTCCCTATACACCCGCCTCGCTACCGAGTCAGTCTACTAAAAATACACGTAGTACGCCAATTAAAAATCGTCTGAGGAAAAAATTAACCGAGTCGACGTACGCGAAAGGAAAACCTACGAGGAAGCGCTTAGTACTCGATGTTAAACCGATCGAAACGAAATCCACCATGAAGCTGACGAAAAACACACGTTAGGAGGTTAGAATGACCAACTTTCTCTTTCGGACCTTATCTTTACTCGACAAAAAAAAAAGAAAACGGGGGGTTCTTTCGGGAAATACCTTCACTTTCTCTGTGAATTTCAATACTTTTAACTGTCTAGACCTTTTCTAAAGGGTTAAGGGTACGTTATTTTCTTACTCTCTGATTTTCTACTTTTCTCAACAATAACCCGACATTCAATCTGGCTTAAACACGAGGGGAGGGGGCAAAATCAAAATGTACTCATCACAACAGGTTCAAACGGCGATTATAATACAGTCTTATCCTCAGATTTCGTTGACAACGGACTACACTTCTCAGTCGGCTTCTCAGATTTCCTCTTGGATGAATTAGAAATGGGGGACTCTTTTCCTCAGATTTCGTTGACAACGGACTACGCTTCTCAATCGGTTTCTCGGATTTCCTCTTGGATTAATTACGTTCTTCTCATTTGATTCTCGATAAGGGTCATCTGGGGCTCATCGTGTGTTTTTCATCAGCTTCCTGGTGGATTACGTTTCGATCGGTTTCGGATCCCAGAGGGATAATCTCGTTCTGTCCTTTAGGCGGGGTTTTCGAAGTCTCTGGCATTGGATTCCTTTTGAAAGTAATGTTTTTCCGTGCTTTTATATATTTTTAAAGTTTAATGTTATAATATTTCGTCCGTTAAAGGGTTCCGACCCTGCGATATTCTATTGTCCCAGCGGGGATCTTTTCTCATCGGCTTTAGCCGCCGTCGCGTCGGACTTGGCTTCCGCTCTTTTATCTGACGATCTTCGTTTATAAATTTTCGAACCCAACTGTTAATTTTTTCTCCCCCCTTTTTCTATATATACCCTTCTCATTTCTTTGTCGTCCGGGCCGAACCTTCTAGAACTTTCCATCCAGAATTCGCTCAGGTGGTCATGCGTCATTTGTTTTTCTCAACTTCGAACCTCGGTTAACTGACCATGTTCGTATTTATCGACGGAGGGGTCGTTTATTCTAATTGGTCAACTCCTAGAGCGACGTCATTTTTCTACCTGATTATTGGCTCTTAGCTATTGTCGAGGGGAAATGTATCTTAGCTAAATTAAGTGGAAATAGGTCCGTGCTGACCCAAAAAAACATTTCTCAGATTTTGGAAGTTGATGTCAGTACGACTCTTAAATAATGTCGCTGAGGGATAAGGTTTTTCTTAGTTAAAGTTCTATAAGATCGGTCGACTTGGGATGTCGTTTAACACTGAGGTGTGAAAAGTTTATATTATATTTTCCCACAGTTTTTAAAGGTTGAGGGGTAGAAAAAAACGAAAAACCTTTAAATTATTGGCCTATTTTGACCTATTTGTCTTTAAATTGATGGGAATTAAGTTTAAAAGTGATTAAAAACGAAAAATTTTAAGAGGGATTCGGACGGGAAGGGTTATATATCTCCCCCCTTTCTTATGTGTTCGTCCCGAACACAAATATTTATCTCCTTTGGGAGGTGAGTTTCATGAGCGCCTTAAAGAGAAAATAATTTTTATTAGTATTTAGTTGAATAATTTTGTTACCCTTAAGAGTCTGGTACTGAGGAAAAAAATTAATTAGAAAGTCGAGCACACCCAAAAAAAAAAAAACATTTGGTTACGATACTCTCCCATGAGGGAGCAATGAACACTTTAATAGGTGGATAACCAAAAAAAAAAAAAAAAAAAAAAAAAACAACTGTCAAAAAAAAAACTTTTTAACGCCGGGGGGGGGGGGCAGGTAGCAAAACGACCTATGGTCTACTTGGGCGAGGGGTCCGCTCCGCGTTATGGCTTCACGATCAAGTGTGTCCGTTGACACTTCCCCGGGGGGAATTACTCTCGGCCGAAGGTTGGCACTCGTGTCGGGAGTGACCTGCTACGCGACATCGCGCGCACCTAATGTTCTCCAAAGGTCGGATCCCACTGAGGGTTCGGACGTTTCCTGTGGCCGTTCGGAACGCTCGGGGAACTCCCGAGGAACGTTCCGCTTGATCAATTCTGGGGGTTTTATACCCTCCGAAAGTTTGGGTTTCCCGGATTACCCTAAGAGGGGGATTGCGGGTTCCGTTCCTCTCTAATGTCCAATCTCTTCCTGGAAATCTAACTGGTATCATTTGGCGATGATGCCCGTCAAAAAAAACGTTCCTCGGGGCCGCGGGGCCAACTACCTCATCGACGGGGGCGTGTTCGCGTGGGGGAGGTATTCCCTGCGCGACCTCCTCCTCTTGATGCCACATCTCTGGGCTCTCTGCCCCTGCGGGGATATAATGTGGTGGGCGATCGTAGGGGATGGTGTTATTTCCCTCCATCCACTCGATTTCTTGGAATCGTTCGGCCAGTTCGTCGGCGATGTCCATCTCGTCTTCGAAGGGGCGAATGGGGGGCGGCATCAGTAGTAATAGTGGGACCTCGAGTGCAGCAAACCTGTTTAATAGATGTATGCAACGGGTTAAGGTGAAAGGTCAAAAAAGTCAAAGGGTAAAGGTTAAAAGCACCCCTGACCTCGATAGAGAATCCCCACCACCTATATATGAAACCCTCGCTTATCATTGTAAACCATTCGACGATTAATCATGTCCATGTTATCACCGAGCGAGGATAATTTTTATATTACGTTACCAAGTAACGCGTCTATGCATATTTATCCTGATAATACAAAAACTAGTTATAAAACGCAATTAGCAGCGACATTAGATTTAGAAGATGGTAAATGGGAGGCGGGGGTATCGGAAATAACTATGCCGTCGAAATGGGATAACATTACGGATCGGTATAATGAATTTACGGTTAGGTACGCTGACCCGCATTATGAATATAAATTCGCTTCAATGGATGTGAAGAAAGGGGGTTTGATTAAGCGTGAGAAACATGATGATATGCATATCTACTATCGATTGTTAGATACTCTAATTAAGGGTGAAGAAAAAAGTGGTTCGCAAGACAAAGTAAAATTTTTTTTAATACCATCATTGCAGGGTAAACAATTTACTATTAGAACGAGTGACAGTGATGTAGCTATTAAATTCCCGCATTAGTATGCCGATGTATTAGGCGTACCACCTGATCAGACTAATGGGTGGTTGACTGGTAGACGAGTCTATACATTTAGAGCCGTAGATCGCAAAGTTAAAGAAATAGATCTAAGAAAGATTCCTCCTATCCAGATTAGATATAAAGTGAAATTGGATGATGCGTTGCCTAAAATAGATACGAGTAAAGATACGATAATAATTGAAACTAAAACGTATTCTTTAACGCGCGGTTCGTACGAAAGTATAGAAGCGGTTTTAGACGAAATGCTACGTTGTTTACCGATTCGAATTCGCCCTTACTTTGCGTTTAAACATAATAAAAACGGAACCGTGAAGCTTAAATGCGGTGTAGGACTCAATAACATCCCGGATGTTGAATTAACGCCCGAGCAAAGAGAATATTTGGATATTTTTTCCGTTAAATTTAGTCAAGACAACCCCGGGTTAGGAAAGATGTTAGGTTTCGACGAAAATCTCATTGATAAGTATCTAGTTAATAATACAGATGGTCAATACGTGGCTGATATAAATAGGGGGGTCATGAGTTTATTTATTCATACTAACCTCATCTATCCGCAGTTGATAGGTGACGCTTGGGGTGGCTTAATTCGAATAATTAGTCGACCAGAAAACAATAAGGATAATATACCTCATAATATAATTTGTAATCCGATAAATTACTACCCGCTACGCGTCTCTAATTTTAACGTGATTGATATTAACATCACTATAGATTCCGAAGCGAAAATACCATTAAATCTGGGAAAAACGGTTGTTATTTTACATTTTCGAAAAAAAAGATAATGTCAGAGGGAAAAAATCCGTATTATTCCTACTACGCCCAACAAGCCGGCGGCGGTTTTCAAGGTCCCGTCTTCCAACGGGGGCACGGAATAGGATCGATATTTAAAAGTCTAGTTCGTTTCATTACACCAATTTTTAAAGCGGTGGGGAAAGAACCGTTGGGTATAGGCACCCATATGTTCGGGGATATCCAAGCGGGTCAGGATCCTAAAACTTCATTCCAGAGAAATCTGAGACTCGCCGGCTCTAATTTATTACACAAAGCGGGTGATAAAGTAGCGCAGTATGGCAGCGGTAAACGAAAGAGAATCGGCCGGAAGAAAAAGATTAAAAGAAGGAAAACAGATTTTTTATATTGAAAAGAAGAGTGTTAGTTGATTAAGCTTCCAGTTGATCTTCACGATGGAAGGAATGATGTCGGAATTAGATTTGTTCTCTGAACCCCTTAGTAATTACAATATCGTAGGAAGTAACGATGTAGAGTTTAAAACTATTAATACGATCACTGATGGAGGTCCGCTGGAGTTTTTTATACCGGGTAATGACGGAAACTATACTGATTTAACAAAAACCAAATTTAAAATTGAAGCTAAAATGGTACAGCAAAATGCCAACGGCTCGTGGGAGGATATTACGGCGGCCACCCCCAAAGTAGGCCCCGTTAATCTAACGCAATGGGCCCTCTTTTCTCAAGGGGAAGTCTCGTTTAATGATACCCCCGTTCAGTCCTTGAACACTGTTTTCCCTTACTCGGCTTATACGACGGCGCATTTAAGTTACGGAGAAGACGCGAAAAAAAACCAATTGCGGCTACAAATGTATTACAAAGATAAATTCTTGACAGGCGATGAAATATTTAGCGACGATAATACGGGTATGAAGCACCGAAAGCATAGAACCGATAATTCTCGAACAATCGTAATGATTGGGGTGCCCCCCTTTGACGTCTGTAAATTGAATAAATTTTTGATTAATAACGTTGACATGAAATATAAATTTATCCGCTCTTCGAATAGTTTCCCGATTGTCTCTATACCAGCAGCTGCGGCGCAAGGTGCGGCTGCGCCGGCTATTGTTAATTATAAATTTATAATTACCGACGCTTCTCTCTATGTTCGGAAAGTAAAAATTAATCCCGATATTATGTTAGCGCACGCCATGGTTTTGGAAAAAGCCAACTGCGTCTATCCTATCAATCAAACGGTAGTAAAATACTTTAATATCGAAAGCGGAAATAGCGACACGGTAAAAGAAAATTTATTCTTGGGGCGTGTCCCGAATAGAGTTACAATATCGTTCGTAAAAACAACAGGTTTCAACGGCGCCTTAAACGAGAACCCCTTTCATTTTAAGCATTTGGGTATTTCGCAATTATACTTATCGGTAGGGAATAAAAACTACCCCGACCAAGCTTTTCAACCCAAGTTTGATAACAAGCAATGGCCGCGCGAATACATGAGTTTATTTACGGCCACGGATACTTACGGAAAAAATAAAGGAAATGATATTACGTACGAAGATTACGCTAAAGGCAATACTTTCTTTTTGGTGGATACTACTGTGGAGGAAAAAGCCGGGAGTGAACATATTTCTTTGTCGCAGAGCGGTAGCGTATGCTTAACCATTAAATATAAAACTCCATTAACCTTCTCAGTGACGTGTATAATCCAAGCCGAATTCGAGAACCAAATATTAATCACGAAAGATCGAAACATTCTTTACAAGCTGGAGTAAGAAGATGGTCGACTATATTTACCTCGCGCGCCGTAAAGATTTGAATTTGGTTATAACAGTCCGCGATAATGTTAGAACCGTAGCCTTCGTTTCGTCTCGATGGAACTTTGACGCGCTGAGAAAATCTTTAAACGAGATATAAGAGGGAAAGAAAGCGCGAAAACCGTATCAAAATCAACCTAACCGTACATCATGCAGGAGCACGAATATTGCCTCTCCGAAAAACAAACTATCGGGATAAACGACTCGGGTCTTTTTATTCGGCGGAACGATACTAAGAGTAGCGTAACGATTAATCAAAACGTTTGGGATAGCATCTGGTTATGGGAAAACGACATTGAAGCCTTTTTCGAAGACGCGCTACATCGTTTTCAATGCTGGTTACCGGATAAATATCAAATTGAAGGAATAGCGTCACCGGATGGTGTCAAATTTATAGACATTCGGCGCTATAATCGAGATTCCTCGAAATATTCTACCTTTTACCAGACTTGGTTCTCGACCTCGAACGGCTTCTCCTTCAAGAAATCGACTTGGAAACGCCTGAAACAATTGAAAACCAGCTTGGATGAAGTCTCGCGAACCAAAATTACGATTAAAAAACTCTTCAAAAACCTGATTCTTCGAGAAGTGATTGAGAAGATGTATAATATCACCGAGGGATGCTTTAATCAAGCCTGTAACGAGAAATTAGCCCACGATAGTTCTTGCCCGACAAACACCGCGCTGGAATTTGATGAAATATTGGAAAAAAATATCGCTAGCGCTATTCAGATGTTAAATATGGAATCTATCGTAACCAATTTTCAAATCACGCACGACGAATCCGAGGAGGATTTGGAGCGATTGTTCTTGGACATCACTAAAGATACGACCGACTTGAAATACGAAATTATGTACGATATTTAAATAAAAACTTTTTGAAATAATTGTTATTCTTATTACGATGGTGGGGAAACGAGTAGCTCAAAAATTAAGCCGAGTGTATTACGATCCCCAACACGCCGCTAGTCTAGGTTCCCCGAAAAAACTAGGAGAGGCGAACCCGAAAGTCTCGAAACAAGATGTGCAAGACTGGTTAGTAACGCAACCCGCCTATACGAAACATAGAAACAGACGTAAAAACTTCCCTAGGAATCAAATCTACGTCACGTAGATGGATGAAGTATTCCAAGGAGATTTAATTGACCTACCTAAACTAGTTAAGCGGAATAATAAATATCGATACGTTTTAACAGTAATCGATTTGTTATCGAGATACGCCTGGGCCCGACCGTTAAAAACCAAAAACGGGTCTGAAATGATTAGAGCCCTGGAATCCATTTTTAAACAACGGACCCCTTCGCGTTTTAATACGGACGAAGGTAGCGAGTTTATTAATAAACCGGTTCAGGCGTACTTAAAGAGAAAAGGTATTCACTGGTACCCTAGCTACGGCACTTTGAAATGTAGTATGATCGAACGCTTTAATAGAACTTTAAAAAATCGAATATTTAGATTAATGACTAAAAATAACGATTCGAATTACGTGAAACATTTGCAAAAAGTGGTGGAAGGGTACAATAAAGCGAAACATTCGACGATTAAAATGGCGCCGAAGGATGTGAATATTGATTACGAGCATTTAGTCTGGAAACGGTTATACATGAAAAAGAAAAAGAAAGTTAAGAAGCCCAAATTACGTCCGGGAGATCGAGTTCAAATTTCGGCGGATAAAGGCATTTTTGGGAAAGGATTTACGGGTTACTGGACGGACGAGATCTTCGTTATAAGGAAAGTCCTCTATCGCGATCCACCCGCTTACGTCATTGAGGATGGAACTGGTGAGGTTATAAGAGGTGCGTTCTACGAGCCCGAAGTTCAAAAAGTATGAATACCGAAGAATTAACGTCTTTTCTACAATGCGATACCCGAACGCGACCCTTTTTTGTCGGTGTGTTTCCCCAAGATATCTTACCCGAGAAACCCGACTTTAAACCCTATTGTTTCGTGATTAATTCGGAACCTGCCTCCGAAAGCGGTCTACATTGGGTAGGCGTTTTTGTGGATCGAAACGATGTCGGCCATTTGTTTTGCTCTTTCGGAAAAGAACCGAGTTATTACGGATTGGATTTATCTAGATATACCACCAAGTGGAAATACAACGCTACGTCGTTACAGCCAAAAGCGTCGTTCACCTGTGGAGGTCACGTGATTTTTGTTTTAACCGGTTTATGCGCCGGTCTGTCTTTCAAAAATATCCTAAATGAAATGTATAACTTGAGAGATAAAACGTATAATGATATTATTATAATGTTAAATATGTGTATGCATTTAATGAATCACGAAAACGGTTCTTGTATCGAATAATTTTATTAAAGAGTGTTTACAGATTTAAACATCTTAACATGTTTTTTACAAAAATAACAGTATAAGTGTTGGGGCGAATTGAAAGCGCCGTGAAACGCGAAAGCGAAAGTGAGAAAGAAGCTGCCGAGTGCTTCGAAGATACTTAAACTTAATATATTTATTAAAATTAAATATGTATTTACTATAAACAGATAACAAATTGCATAAATAAAATAAAAACACCTATGAATCGGGTTATCTTGAAAATATAGACATATAAATAAGGAACATTCGCACTCGACGGAATTCCGGTGTTTAATCTTCGAATATATTAAACAAATAATCAAAACAGGTATTAGCGCGATTAACACGCAAACTGTCAAAAGAAATAATAACGGAAGTCCTAATACAACGCAAAGGCAGAGAAGAAAGCGACCGGTTGTCTTCACAAGTCCCATCTTCTTCCAGTTTTCTTTCTTAAGGTCATACGCTCTTGATTTTCTTCGTTCGATTTATCGAGAGTTTCCCGGGCGTATCTGCGCTGTTTTTCCTTCAATCTTTCGGCCGTACTTTGTCTCGGCGGGGTGGCTTTCGGTTGCTTGGCAATAAGAGTACTCAATGCTTGCGCGAGAGGCGCGAGTTGGCTAAGAGACGCCGGCTGAGTTTGGACTGACTGTTGCGTTGAGCGTTTAGGAGTTTGAGAAGTTATCGAGGGAGTAGATGCCAGCGCCACCGGTGTCGAATGTTGCGTCGGAGTAAACATGGTAGCGTTGTTAGGAGTTAACCAAGGCATTGATTGTAACGTTGCGGGTGGCGTAGGGATACTAGCGGGCGGGGTCGGCGTTGGTAGATTTTTCACGTTAACGAAGGGGGGTTCGATCAGGCTTTTCATATTGATGTATTTTTGGAAAACATCCGAATATAAACGTAATTTTTGTTCGCTGGAGAAAGTTTTATCCCGTAATATTTTTGACATTTCTAGGTCAAGTTGATTAGTTTCTTTCTCGGGATCGGACAAGATTGTCGTTTCCGGAACCAAAATCATTCGTTTCATTGCGCGAACGAAGAAATCGTGGAGATCAAGGTCGGAATCAGAGCGCCTAATAAACCTGGCAAAAAACCGCCGACTTGCTTTATAAGGATTTTTCGTTTGTTTTTATCTAAGACACGTTTATTGGCTATTTTTCGTACGAAAGCTCCGTGCTGTTTCACGTATAATCTTTCCTTCTCTGGCAAAGAGATATTTCCTCGTAATAAATTATAGAAAGAATTATACATCGCTTTCATTTGATTATTTTTCGCTTTTTTCAAGATACGGGTCAATTTACATCCCCCTTCCTGACTAGCTTTCTTTAAGTCTCGGAAGAATCTTACGTGTTTTTTTAAGGGGTGGGGTTTACGACGTCTAACATTCCTCATTTTTTTCAGGAGGCTTTTTACCTTTCGACTCATTGTAAAGCTTAAGCAAGAATAAAGAAAAGATACGCATTGTTACGATATATATATATTTATTCGTGTACAAAAATCATATTTCCTTCATTTGGAAAAACGTTAGACCTTAACCGTAATTCGTCGTTAATATTTTGTTTTAAATCAATACACAAATAAGAAAATGGTTTAT
>OY987226.1:30865685-30913685 GCA_963920705.1 Odiellus spinosus
GGTACACCATTTAGTTATAGCGTTAAGGTCCTCTTGCAGCCGCCTACTATCATCAGCTGAATTTATTTTTTTACAAACTTTGTTGTCATCGGCAAATTGAATTAATTTAGAAAAATTTATAGCAAATTGAAGGTCATATATATAGATGTTAAAAAGAAGGGGCCCAAGGGAAGACCCTTGAGGGACCCCGCAATTTACATTATACGAAACTGACGTTAATACTCCGTTGCATTTGAGGACATTGGTGCGACCCGACAAATAAGCCCGAAACCAATTCAACAACCCATCACCCACACCAAGTCGCCGCATCTTCTCCAACAGAAGTCCATGAGATACACGATCAAAAGCCTTAGCCAGGTCGAGGTAAATGACATCGACCTGACCACGGCTCTCAACCTCTGGGGCAACATAATCCATGAATGAAGTGAGATTAGTATCAACACTTCGCCCAGGGGAAAAGCCATGTTGACATTCGTTCGGAAAAGTGCCAAACCAGGTCTGCAAATATGAGTGCATTATCATATCAAAAATCTTAGCAAAAATGCACAGCAAGGAAATAGGTCTATAGTTCTTGACCTCAGTAGCTGGGCCACTTTTATACACAGGAACTACCACCGAAGTCTTCCACGGTTCAGGAAATGTGTTTAAACGGATGGATAAGTTAAAAATATGTACAAGGACCGGAGACAGAATGTCACTACAGCCTTTAACTACAAAAGCCGGAATTGCATCATGACCCGTAGAGAACTTTACTGGTAGCCTAATAATTGCACGAAGGACATCAGAAGGGGTGACAGTTATGTTATTAAAGGGAGGAGTCGGTGTAATAGGAATGTCAAAAGCACAGCCCCCCATAGTATTGGTCCTATCAATGGAAATATTGGAAAATAAATCCTTGAAATTGGAAGCAAGTTCACCGGGATCAGTCACCATTTCGTTGTCCACTTTCAAGGATATATTATGGGAACCTTCTCGGAGATTTCCATTGACCATGTTCCAAAACTTTTTCGGGTGAGAAAGAGCATTTTGGCAAATCATCTTGGACTTCTCTGTTCTGTCCCTGGTTGTAAGCAATTTAACTTTTGCTCTATATTTCTTGAAATTAATGAAATCATCTAAGTTGCCAGTACGATTTTTCTTTCTAAAGAAATATTTTTTCTGTTTTATGGCATGCCGGAGCTCCTGAGAATACCAGTGCGGAAATTTTGGGAAGGAATGATTATGCGTTTTAGGGATAGCTACATCCATAGCGCGCTTAACATTACTGGTTAGAACATCCACACAAAAAGCTATATCCTGAGATTCAAGAACCATAGACCAATCAGAGTCACGGAGCGTGGTGTAAAGAAGGTGATAGTCACCCTTGTGAAATTTGTAAGATTGGCCAACAATGGGAGGCTTGAGGCAAAGATCAAAGGAGTGATTTAGAAGAAAAGGCGGATGGAATTTGTCAATGGCAACAAATGGTTCAGTTAAATCTGAGATCACAAGTCCATTAATATTAGTAAGACATAAGTCCAAAATATTATTACTGCAATTTCTGGTAATGTTGATTTGATTTAAGTTTAAAAAGTAACATACTTCTAATATAGGTAACGCCTTATTTTTCACAAGGGATGTGCAGCCCTGAGTACCAAAGGTCTCCCAGTCAATTCTAGGAAGGTTGAAATCCCCTAAAATAATAATATCATCATCGGAATTTTGCAATTTGTTGAGCAGGGGATTACTAAACAATCGGTACTGTTGGTCATCGCATGCTGGTCGAAAATAACCGTTACCAATTATTAAAGATCCCAAAGATTTTTTAATTTGAACAAACACACAGTCGTCACTACCTTCTAAATCAAGACGCCGAGAGCAAAGAATTGACTGTTTAACGGCAATCAGGGCCCCACCACCCATTATATTTTTATAATTTGGATCAGGGCGATCCGCCCGAAAAACAACATAATTGCTAGGAAAATAGTCAGCATTAAAATGAGTTTCATTAAACCAGGTTTCAGTAAGGCAAAGTATGTCGTAATCGTTTGAAACGATACTATCCAAAAATTCCGTAGATTTAGGAGGCAATTCTCTAAGGATTTTTCGTTCGTTTTATCGTTCGTTTCGTGTGAATATTACGAATACGAACTTCAAAAGCTCAAAACGCAATTCTGTAAATTTTTAAATTTCGCGCGTTCGTAAATAATGAAATTATTTTCGTATAAACTAAACGACAGGTGTCAGGCTGTCGTTGACACTTTTTTGACCCTCGTAAGGCGTCTGCAAAGGGGTCACGTAAAATTATTATTGCATTTGTTACGATGGCGTTCAATCAACTCGTAATTTTAGAACTTTTAAAGAAAGTTGAGGATGAAAATAAGCGCGCTATTAGGTGAGAAAGAGTTTTAAGAGATCCTACGATGGCTTTCGAGTTAAGTGACCAACAATTTGTAAGACTGTTGCGCCTTTCAAGATGTTTGGTTTTTGATTTGTGTGATGAATTGGATGAGCCACTCTCTGGAGAGAGATCTACTTCTTTGCCTGTACATTTAAAGGTAAGCCTTCGGTTGTCATTTGTCAACTATGAAAATGTTTAAATTTCTTTCTAATATATATTATTCTATTATTAGATATTAATCGCACTGCGTTTCTTCGCAAATGTTAGCCAATCCACTGTTAGTCGAACCGTAAGATCGGTAAGCCAAGCCATAGTTGACCAACTCATGGACAAATGGGTGAAGTTCCCTGCAACTGAAGATCAAAAGAGTAGAATAAAGAAAGGGTAAGTCAAGTTTTTGTAATTTCTGAATCATTATTGGTGGAAATTTATACTAGTAACTCAATTTGCGGCAGTGAAGCGTATCAATTTTAACCATTTCCACGGGAACTTATGTAATAGTTTCTAATTTTAAGTAAATATTTCACGCAACAGATTCATGGAATCTTGTCACATACCCGGAGTAATTGGAGCACTGGACTTTACTCATGTAGCAGTTGTTTCTCCAACGAAAAAGGACGAAGAACTTGGGGCCTATCACTTTATAAATCGAAAAGGATTCTTTTCAATTAATGTTCAGCTTGTAAATAACTATTTTGCTCAGTTTAATGTCTCGAGAGGGCACTATGAATCCTAATATTTACCCGTAAATTTAAGAAATCTTTGGTTTAGGCCATTAATCCTAGTTTTACAGTTAACAAATATCTTTACTTACAATTAATTTTTAACAATGGATTTATGGTTTTATTTTTATGAATTTAAAGGGAGGGTGAAGAGAAAGTTTTTTTATTGATTTATGAACTAAAAACAAGGCTTTCTAAATAAACTAAAATTAATGCATATTTTGGCCTTGTCTAAGATAATTAAAAAAATCTTTGACTAATCACGCGTACTTTAATCCTGTAGTCGTATAAAATCTCCGCGAGACGTCGCAGAGTTCATACCACATTTGCGAACTGATTTCCCTGAATTTCCAGGTCCAAGACCGAACTACCCATTTCTGTCAATAAAATGTATTTATAACATTGGGACACTTCCCTAGAGTGGTGTTTAGTCTATTTGATGAAACAACCAATTATAATGCCTAACACTGGGCCCACCACCAGTGCCCTTCTGGTTTTCCAATATTCTGCCAACTTTGGCTTTTGTAAGGCTTTTCCAATCAGCGAGACACTGTAGTTTTTAAGAAACAACGTGTAAAGAATTCGAACGTAATTGCAAAGCAATTCCTCGACCAAAACTCATATTTTACGCGCTACAGATACAACCCATTTAACATACCTTTTTCCACTGCTTTACGTTCTTATTTGCTCCTGATCCTACACTATTTAGCTGTCCGGCTAAATCTTTCCACAATTCACTGTGCATTTCCTGAGTAAATGAGGCACTGAATTTACCTTCCACAAACTTTTTATTGCTTTCCATGAAAGCGACCATCATCTCTCTCTGCTCTACAGATATTTTACTAAAATTCCGACAGCGATTACTTTGAGAAGAAACCGTAGAATTAAAAGATTCGTCCATTTAAAAAAAAAAGACGTTTCCCGCCTACAAAATTTACTTTTAGCACAACCGAATTTAACTATGTGTTAAGCCTAACTTGGCAATTTGCGCCTTTTACCGCCGACCCCTGCTGATTGGTTAATGCCACAGATAACGTGACCGGAAGTGACGTTTAGAAAATTATTTTCGTATTCGAAATTTGAGTTCGGATCTCTACTCGAAAACGAACCAAGGCGCTTAGAGAATTGCAATTTCCGAAAACGAACATTCGCGTTCGAGTTGGGGGTTTCGTATTCATAACGATTCGAAAACTGACGAACGCGTTAGAGAATTGCCTCCTTAGTTCGTAAACCTCTAACGTTTTGATAGGCAATATTTAAAGTTCGCATTGATCAGATTGGGTGTCAGGAACCAAACTCCCAGATGAAGAAACAATATCGGACTCAGATTGATGTCTGTGCTCTTTGCGAGGAACGCCATTAAAATCCGCAATAATACAGTCCATTGGCCAAATGGCAGGATCACTGAGTGTCTCAAATTCCGACTGATCGTGACAAGTAACGTAAAAAGATGAGTGTGTTGCCTGAGGATTTTTAGTACGTAAGCGAATGCAATGAGCCGTAGTTACATTGGATTCTTCAATAAGAGCTTTCTGTAAATCCCCGGACAACAAGGTTTCATCCAACATGCTGACAAAAATGGCTTTTGGGACTTTCTTCGGTACTCGCGTGTGCCGGGGGACGACTTTAAGTTTCGAAGCCATGGAAGTGCCCATTTTCACAGGCTGACGCTCCCGTTTAGGTTGTTGACGTTCCCGTACAGATGGTTCTCGAATCTCATTATGAGCCTTTGAAGCAGCTGCTTCAGCATAGGAGCCCCGAAAAGTAGGCTGAGAGGCAATATTTCCGATTTGTCGACTTGTTACTAACTGTGGGAAGGTGTTAAGCATAGTTTCCGGACGATAGAGTGTCCGCCCAGATTGTAAAGTTTGCAGCTCTTCAGATAGGTCCCGATTTTTCCTTAAAAGGCTCTCGTTTTCACCCTCAAGAACAACTACGCGGGATTCAAGTGCTTCAACCTTGGAAGTTACTGTCAATAAAGTGGTTTGCAATGCTTCCAATTTATGCAAAATCTCGTCTAAGATAGAGTCAGACGGCCGAGTGAGACTATTGACATGCATAAGGTTAGAGAAAGCTTCATGTACGGCGTCCAGGGTAACAAATTCGCCATGGCTAGCAGTAGATCGTGAAACATCACAATATATATATATAATATAATATATATATATATAATATAATATATATATATAATATAATATATATATATAATATAATATATATATATAATATAATATATATATAATATAATATATATATATATAATATAATATATATATATAATATAATATATATATATATATAATATAATATATATATATATATAATATAATATATATATATATAATATAATATATATATATATAATATAATATATATATATATAATATAATATATATATATATAATATAATATATATATATATAATATAATATATATATATATAATATAATATATATATATATAATATAATATATATATATATAATATAATATATATATATATAATATAATATATATATATATAATATAATATATATATATATAATATAATATATATATATATAATATAATATATATATATATAATATAATATATATATATATAATATAATATATATATATATAATATAATATATATATATATAATATAATATATATATAATATAATATAATATATATATATAATATAAATATATAATATAATATAAATATATAATATAATATAATATATATATATAATATAATATATATATATAATATAATATATATATATATATATAATATATATATATATAATATAATATATATATATAATATAATATATATATATAATATAATATATATATATATAATATAATATATATATATATAATATAATATATATATATAATATAATATATATATAATATAATATATATATATAATATATATATATAATATAATATATATATATATAATATAATATATATATATAATATCATATATATATATAATATAATATATATATATAATATAATATATATATATAATATAATATATATATATAATATAATATATATAATATAATATAATATATATATATAATATAATATATATATATAATATAATATATATATATAATATAATATATATATATAATATAATATATATATATAATATAATATATATATATAATATAATATATATATATAATATAATATATATATATAATATAATATATATATATAATATAATATATATATATAATATAATATATATATAATATAATATATATATAATATAATATAATATAATATATATAATATATAATATAATATATATAATATATAATATAATATATATAATATATAATATAATATATGAATATAATATAATATAATAAATATAATATAATATAATAAATATAATATAATATATATAATATATATAATATATATAATATAATATATATATATATATATATATATAATATAATATATATAATATAATATATATAATATTATATATATATATATATATATAATATAATATATATAATATAATATATATAGTCTCCGAGCTCCAACAGCTTGGTCATTGGCGGGTGACCACCGCCCATCCCATGGATGACGTCGCACGCGCAGCCTTCCTCGCGCGGGAGAAGGTGTTGATGGGAGGGGGGGGGGGGGGGGCGAGAGAGATCGTAGTCTTCGCGATGTGCCACCACGAGAACGGCGCGGCACCCCCCCCCCCCCCCCGCCGCTGGACACTAACGTTTTTGTATATACTAATATATATTCCACTAATTATTATTGGAAACAAATTAAAGACGAATGTTGGATTATACGGGAAAACATCCTCCGTGAAATAAAAAATCTTGATGTTGCACTAACATTTTGTAAGTCAAAATATTTATTAAAAGGTGAAAGTTGAGTTTGAATTTAAAAAAACACAAAACTGATTGATTTTTTATTAAAAACATGATAGAAAATGAAATAAACTCTTTTGGGGGTAAACTAAAATATGAATATCTCGAGAACTAGAAATAATAATTTGAGATTTCATCATTTTCGGGTAAATCACAGGCGGGGAATTCGAAAAAAATGGTTAAATTCCAATTAAATTATTGGTCTAAAGCAAAGGTAGAAGATCAACGTGTTTGATCCCTAATATGCGCTATATAAAAAAAGCTATTTAAAATACTGTTGATACACTCGAATAGTATTCTTCATGGGCTTTAAAATGAAATTTGAATGATGAAAAGCGGTCAAGAATTACGAAAGTTACGCCATGGTCAGTTTTCGGGGTGAAGGCCATTTCGGGAAATGGCCATATTCTGTATCTCCGAAACTACTGGGCCGATTGCAAAAATAATCGGAAATTCGGTTTTTAAGATGGTAAAAACCCCTACACCAAATTTCTGCCAAATCGGTGGGGGTCGGGTTGACAAGCTGTGACCATTTGTCGAGGAATCACCCAGCGGCTTCTCGTTACTTTTATCTCTCACTGCCAATATACTTGGGAGTCTCGTTGGACAATGAAACAATTCGTTAAAATCAGGGAGTAGAGAGGGAGTCGCGGTCTAATGCTAACGAAAGTCTATTTCTAGTGGCTGCGGCTGCGCAGAGAAGAGATAAAAGTTCGTGTAAATTTAGGAGCATTGCGCCGGCGCGAAGAAATATCGGGGGCAATTCTCTAACTTTTTTTATCGTGCACGCGTGTACGATAACTCCGGTTTTATCGTAAATGTGATAAGTTATCAAAAAATGGTATTCTCTAACTTCCGAACGTGAAATTATCGAGCGCGAGATACGATAACCACCCGATAACTTAACAACAGGGTATTTGCTGTCGGTAACTCTTATCGAACGAAGAAAAAACATCCATAATTTCTATAATTCAGCGTTTTTAGATCATTTTAAGAATTGATAGGCTTCAACAAACAAATACTAGTAAAAATACGCGTTTGAATTTCGCGGCTTCAATCTTATTTCAAATAAAAAACGCTAGGTGGCGACCTTCGTCACGCTTCCGCTAAAATGGCAGCCAAGTGAACGAACGTATTTGCGCCGAACCCGAAGGCTCGAAATAAATAAAATCGACGAATATTTCGCGGAGAGAATGTTTTACGAGATCATGATAAAGGTTTTAAACTCTCCCGAGTATCTAATTCAATAATCTGTTCGTCAAGCCAGAGCATATAGTCCTAGGAAGTCTGATCCTCGAAAGACCTCGATACTATTAAGGTAAGCCTTGCATCAGTTAAAGTGTACCAATTGGATATTTCATATTCTCTCTATTCATATGTAAATGGTAGAACGATTTCCTGAGTTTCATTTTCTTAAAGTATTATTTCATTATTTCTATTTGTGATTTCAAAACTCAGTACGTCGCTCAACCTTTTTTCGTTGAACCTTTTTGATTTCTACGTAGCTAAGTAACACGCTAATCATCTTTCAGAGTTGAGTACGTTGATTTTCTGCTGAATTTTATCACGATTTAAAAGTTGGATACCAGATACCGTAGGAAATTCTACTAGTACCACTGACAGTAAATTTGCTAGGAATGTGAAAGAGATCCCGCAACCAAACTGTTTCTACGCTTAAAATTTAAAAAGCCAAGAATACCGTATAAATAAATGGGATAAAACTACGGAAGTCTCGGTGTATAGATCTAAAATATTTTTCATGACTTTTGGAAAGCTAAATTTCGAAAATATTACTCATACCGCAACCGATTTTGAAGAAGTTGGACATTAATAATTTTGCAAGGGAAATTAAAACTTCTAGCTAAGTATGTTGAATTTATCCGTAAACTTGTTTTTGAAATATATTTCCTGAATTAAATTTTTTCTCCGTGTTAATTGTAAAATCTGTACCTAAGCCGGTTTAATAATTCTTGTAACAGTGAATAAAATGTACTTTGCGTAACATTAATGCGAATCAGTTTGAATAAAACAATTTGAATGAAATCCATATTATCGCTTGCTTTTTCAACCTCTTACATATGGCATTACAACTATTTCTACTGTTCCTTTCTAAGCACTCTCTCCGTCGCATTTCAAGTCTGTAAATACATCCTTATTTCAAGTTAAAACTAAAGAATCAATTTTTATATTAAATACGTCAATATTGTCGGTGTGGATTAGGCTAAATAAGAGTTTAGTGGTTACACATTCATACTTGAAAATCCTTCATCTTTAGCCTAGTTTTAAATCAAAGTTTCATAGCTAGTTCAATAAATATTAAATAGTTTAGAATGGATTAAATAGTTTAGAATGGCTTTAAATAAAATAAGCTTTCTTTTCTGTTTCTTTAATTTTTTTCTTATTTAAATGAATTCCAAGGATCCTATAAATCCGAATGAAAATGAAATAAAACTTTGTAAAACGTTTTCATTTTAGAGCTAAGCCTAACGAAAAAAGATTTTTTTATCGAAAGTACGGTTTTTACCGTTTTTGGAGTTATCGTACTATTCCTTATCGTAAATCTAGCGAGCGAGTTAGAGAATACGGATTTAGCGAACGATCGATAAGGTCCCGCCCGGTAAAGTTATCACTTGTCGTTTACGATAAAATCCTGAAAAGTTAGAGAATTGCCCCCGATTCTGCTCAGTCAGAAGTGGAGTGGTCTGCTCTCTTTTTTTTACGCGGTATATCATTTTCTGATTTTTCTCGTTTAGTAACCTGGTAATAATTATTTTTAAAATGAAAATAATCCTTGAAAACAATATTTTGCGTTAGCCAGTTTTAAGTAGTCAACAAAAATGCCACCAAAAAACCTGTTTTTATAATAGTTGTAGAAACAATTCTAGATTTCCCCACAAAGAATATATGGAGGGTATCAAATTTTTTCCTTTTCCAAAACCTAAAGGCCAATTAGAAAAGTGTAAAAGGTGGATTAGAGCATGTGGAAGAGAGGATTCCCTTACTTTAGAAAGAACAGCAAAAGGATGTTATGTTTGTTCGGAACATTTTGTTGATGAGGAGCCATCGGAAGAATATCCCGACCCGATGGTTTACAGTGAGACTGAATATATGATTGTAAGTATTTACTAAACACTTATCAATCTCGCATATGATAAAGTAATAACCATAAATTAATTTAGGATCCAAGGAAACTGAAGGGCTGTTCCCGAATAGCAAATACTGCTTACGAAGTTCTAGATGGCTCTATAAATTTGAATACTCAGGGAGTAGAGAATAATCAAGAACTAAAAACACAAGAACATTTTGTTGATGAGGAGCCATCGGAAGAATATCCCGACCCAATGGTTTACAGTGAGACTGTTTATGTGATTGTAAGTATTTTTACTAAATACTTATTAAGCTCGCAGAAGATATTAGAACTAATAACCATAAATTAATTTAGGATCCAAAACAGCAAGACTGTTTCCGTATAGCAAATACTGCTTATGAAGTTCTAGACGGCTCTATTTCTTTGAATACTCAACAAATTCAAACACAAGAACTTGGGCCATCATTTACTTTTAATGAAGAGCTTCGAGGAAATACATAAATATCTAATATATCACCAGAGCCAGTACTATGTATTGCCTCAAAAGTTTCGTTAACTAAATTGAGTGGATTGCAAGACCTCTTTACTAAATATTGGGAGTTTTATTTTAAGAACATCGGTGAGCCAATAAACTGGGCGGTTACTAGAACTTCCTATTCAAGGTCACTATTCGTATACAGTACAAATCGTTTGACTGAAAGTGGATGCCAAACCATTGAGATTAATGAATGTCTCAAAATGGAAATTAAAGTTTATGGAGTTTTGATATCTGGTGAACTCATTGGCTTCAAGATACCTAACAAACTTGAAACATTACAAGAGTTGTTTGAACTTCTGAAACATCTGGACTCCTTTAGTTTATGCCCAGGGCTGTTCGATCAAAAGCTCCAAGAGATTTTAGATTTGGGAATAAAAAATGGTCAAATGAATAGATTTACTAAAGTATTGCATTCGACAAGGTGCGACGGGCTTTTTAAAAGATACAGAAATTCAACAAAATGTAAAAATTGCGCAGTTTTAAGGGCAACAGTAAATAGGAGACTCAATAGAAGATCTAAGAACTCCAGTATGAAGAGCAAAAGCACTAAAATTTTTCAAATCATGTCTAAAAAATATCAGCATGACGAGTTTAGAAAGAAAAACATGGAAATTAAAAATTTAAAGAAAGAAATACGAAGACTTCGTCGGAAAGTACAATTTTTTCTACAGGAAAAAAAAAGTGATATTTTTGACTAAATAATAGATGATAACCCGTTTTGTAGTACACAAAATTTCCTTCTAATTTTAATGAAGCAGCAGATGCAGCTTTTGAAAAAGGGCCAAAAAATACCAAAGAAATGACATCCGGCAATAATAAAATGGTGTTCATATTTAAAAGCTAAATCTCAATGCACGTACGAAGCATTTCGCCAGGTCCTACCATTACCTGCACCAAGGATTCTTTACGAATATAACGCTGTACTAACTGCAGAAAGTGGATTTACGCGAGAAGCCATCAAGGAAATGAAACAAAAGATTGATTTAAATTCACTAGAAGAGCATCAAAAATATTTTTCTCTCATTGTGGATGAGATGAAAATAAAAGATCTAGTTTATAGAGCTAAAACGCTTGAGTTTGTTGGATTTACCCATTTAAATGATGCGGGAAATAAACTGAAAGCTGAAGAACTGAAAAAAACCGGAAAAGATTCTTCGGAACTACCACTTGCTTCTCATGTTATGACGTTAATGGTTTATGGGTTGAATATAAAATTTAAACATATACTTGCTTACTTTCCGTGCAAAGATATGAAAGCTGAAGAGCTACACTCAATCATGGATGAAGCTATAGAGATTGGAAAATAATGGTTTCAAAGTTTTGACTGTTGTATGCGATAAATCGTCAATTTACCAAAAGTATATTAATCTAAGTACGGCGTCAGAAGATTCAGACAAAGCAAGCCAAACCTATAAAGCCAAAAATCTTTACGCTCCTCTTAATGATCCAAGAGATATTTTCTACATTTCTGATCCACCTCACCTTATAAAAACAACACGTAATTGCTTATTTCATAGTGGGTTTCGCAGCGGTACAAGGCTTTAAAAAAAAACCGAAAACATGTGTTGTGGGCTCATATTGAAGAAATGTTCATAAAAGATACTTCATCCCCTCTGCGGCTCTGTCCAAAGTTAACTCTGGATCATGTAGAACTTGGATCTTTCTCTGCCATGAGAGTGAAATTGGCATCCCAAATACTTAGTGCATCTGCAGCTGCAGCGGTTGAAACATTAGTTGGAGAAAAAGCTTCAGAAACTGTCACTTTCCTTCGGATATTCAACAGATTTTTTGACATTCTTAACTCAAGAAATGTAGCACAGGGGAGACGTACAAGAAATCCTGATATTGAGCCATTTACTTCTCTTAATGACTGGCGATTTAAGGTAAGAAATTAAAATTATTTGTGAATTAAGTAATGTATCTCCCTGATAACTACATTTCTCCACTTTTTCTTTTAAATAGTGGCTGGAGGAAGATTTTTTAAACTATCTAAAAGAGTGGAAAGAAGAAGCTGAGAAAACTGATGTTTCTTCCGAAGAAAAAAAGAAAATGCAACTTAGTAGAGAAACATTAGAGGGAATTTACGCAACCGGTAAAACATTAGATTAGTTATCATTTTAAAGTGATAATAAAACAAGTTGTCTTTTTTTAGTGTACTCAGTAATTGGAGCAACTAAATTTCTCTTGAGCAAAGGAGCCCCCTTTGTCTTAACAGGGAAGTTGAACCAAGATCCTCTAGAACAACATTTTGGAATGCATCGTCGTTCAAGTGGATTTAACCAAAACCCAGATTTATCTCATATTGGATTTAATGAAAGGAAATTCAAATTAATGCATCCCTTAATTAACCAAACTAAAAAAGGCACTACAAATGTATACAAACCACCCTCTAACTAGTTAATTTTTAAATAAATTTTATTTTTGATTAAACATTTTTATTTAAAACATCACAAATTTTTGTATCACAAAAAAGCTACTGAGATTCCTTGCAGTAGCATTTTACTTTGCATGTACATAATGAACTTTCTTTAAGTTGTCGACGCAAGCCCTTTTTCTTCGCTAAAGCTAAACGTTGGATCTTATCTAGTTTTATTTTAGTGTAGTTTCTTAAAGCAGACCCACGGCAATTTATATATGTATCAAAAACCAATAGCATTGCCTTTTCTCTGTGCTCTACATTTTCACTACCCCACTCTTTATTCCATATATTTATCACATCTGTTTGGTTGAGCCTAGCTAAAACTAACTCTTTGCGGGATTTAGCTCCAGAATCACCCTCTAAAATATCCATTTTATCCACAGTTTTACAAAAAGTCTTGGTAAATTGATCCATCATTTTAAATATCAGAAACCCTTTACAAGTCAGAGATAAAAGCCCTCCCCTACTAATTTTTGTTGTCCATTCAGTGAAAGTTTTTTTCTCAGATCCTTCTTTAGCAATTAAATTTTCAAACAATTCTCTGATCATTGGTTCCTCGTAACGATTTGCAATTTTTCTCATGGTGTATCCACCTATGTGATGTATTATTTGGTCTTCTTTGACACATATTCTTTGACTTTTACGTTGGTATCCACTAAATCAGGTTTAAAAGTAACCCATAGGTTTAAAATATTGCACATAAATCTTCTGAGCCAGTTAAAAACAACCTTTTCCTGGATTTCTAAATCTAATATCGTAAACTTCTCAAAATGACTAAAAAGTGTGACTAGCTTCAAAATGAGATCTGGATTTTCTCTGAGTTTTCTTGCGTGGATGATAAAGCTACCCTTGTCTTTGATATTTTTGGTATTCAAAGTTGACAGTATTTCACTAATATCTTTGCTTAAATATAGGTTGTTTGGATCTAAACTTTTGAGAAATATTTCCACATTTTCCCCTTCAAGATCAACGTCTTTCATATCCGTGCATGTTTTTAGAAGCAGGGTTTTCTCCTTCTTGTAAAAAAAACTCTGCGTTGAAATCTAAATTAAGAGTATATAAATTTTAAAACAAACTAGCCTTATATTGGTATTATAAGAAAATAACAGACTTACCAGTGGAGGCAAAGTTCCTTTTGAAATAAAGTAGTTGGTTAACATTATTTTTGATAGCAATAGCAGGTGGAGGTGGCTCATCTTTTGACATTGACAAATCAATTGGTCGATTTTCATCATTAGACCCATAATCTGGCTATTATTTAAATTTCATAAACATTAGAAAATTGTACACAATAAATTCACAATCAAAAAATTACTTACTTTGACATTAAGGTATCCTTTTATGGGGACTAAAGTATCCAAAAAGTGTCTGGAGCACACATAATGTCTTTGGTTTATGGTCTATACAGTTAATTTAGGATTGCCACAAGCCTCTATCCATTTGATGCATAGGGCTATCTTGGTTTTTGGCTTTGGAAAGTTAATAAACTTGATATCTTTTTCATTTTTTGAGTTACTTTTGCATAAAAAATAGCAACACTTTTTGTAAGTTGGCATAGCTAAGCCTAGGCCACTGCCATCTACGAAAAACAAGAGAGCAGACTTCACGAGAGAGTGACGCGTTTTGGATTTGCGCAGTAGAGACTTTTTCCGCACCACTTCATTCCCCCCCTATTCCTCCCTTGATCACTATAGGGGTAGGTCCCGTCTATACTGTCCGCGACTCCCTCTCTACTCCCTGGTTGAAGAGAGCTTTAATGTTTTAGGGGATGCCTCGTTACCCTATCCTAATTCAGAGAATGAAGCTAGGAGTAAGGAAAAAACAATTAGTTTTTTAAAATCTTATTTTATTTTAAAATATTAATATTGGTTTTTTTTTGGCGATTACGCCCACACATAGTTTTAAAAGTTTTAAAAACTTCGAAAGTTTAATTTTTTCCGCACTTAGAGGCGGACTGGGAGTGGATATTACAAAAGTTTCCAACACCCAGTCCGCGTGTATTTGCACCACTTCGCGCGAGCATTTAATGTTTTTGCCGGCATGCATGGTTTCGCGACGAATGGAACGGCGGGGCAGCCGAGCTTGTCGAGGTCTAGCGCCTCGACCTTAAATAAACTCGACACCAAATGTGTCTTCTCGTACATTTGCAAAGGATGAGTTCGAAGTCTTTAAAGGCTTCGCAATGGGGTACGAGTCGGTTGTAGGGTAAAAGCCCCGCCGTCCAGGCGATCGCGAAAGCGTTTGTTTTTTACGGGGCCACTCACTTCACATAGGTCGTAGGGGGGGGGGGTGAGCTCGACAGCTCCACCACCTTCGAGCTATACTCCCCGCACCCGCAAAACTTGGTCACCGAAAGTTCTTTTATAGGCGGTATCTCAGCTGCGCCATAGGGTGACCTATACGTTGCTAGAAGAAGGGGTTTTGGGTGATATTTTGCATATCCAACTGGTTCAAAACAAACCACGCTCATCTCTTTAATTACATATTCTGGTTCCATCTTACTCCGATGACAGTTGAACACTGGTTTTCCACGCAAATACATTATATCCACAAGCGAGGATTTTTCCAATGAAGCTAAAATTAGAAAAATTAACATTAAAATTTTGTTTCTTTGCAGATTGCCTGAAAATCCCATCTATTCCTTTTGTCTTTCAGCCGATTTAAGCTATGAGATACACATCCGTACCTTCCCCTATTTAATTTACTTCTACATGAACCCTGCTTGTCGCTTTCATGAGCTTCTCGTGGCTTTGGTTATATAATGATTATAATCTCGCGATTACATTTAATTTTCTATGGTACATTTAAATTGATATCCTATATAACTAACCATCTTACTAACCCTTTCTAGAGCTCTTTTACCTTTATTTTTTAATTCACTAACTTTTTCTAGCTTTTTCTCTTTATTTTTAATTAAATATCCATTTATGTACTGTTTTCGTACAATTTTGACCTTGCTTTTAAGATTCTAGTTTTAAATAAATTTTCTTATATTATACAAGGGGCTGATGTCAACCATTCGTCACCTGGAGTCAAAATAAAATTATCTAGCGCCGCAGCCGTTGGTAGCATTGACTCTATCCTAAGCAAATATTCATGCGTAGTTAAACTTTAGAGAACCTATGTAATCACTAGCTTAGTAATTTGATACTAGTCTAATAAAATATACTTCTGTATACACTAGAATAGAAAATGGATTTCTGTCTATCCTAGTCTAGTAAAATGGCCTTTTCTCGCTCATGTACAGTATATACTATAGTATATACTAAAATGTAGTATTATTTTATAATATAATAAATGATTTTTGAACAATTTTTGGCTTGTATTTTATATTTCTAGCTAGTATCTATAGTAAAATTAACTATTGTCTATCCAAGAATAGTAAAATGGCCTTTGTCTATCCTAGAATAGTAAAATGAACTTTATCTATCCTAGAATAGTAAATAAACTTATGTTTATACATTTGATAACTCATGTACACTATATACTCTTGATAATACTATAATAAAAATATTTTTGCACTCATTATGGCTTGTAATTTAAATTTCTATCTGTTATAGATCTGGTTTTAAGTAACTAAGATTCTACGTTTGCCGTACTAATACAACATTGGTTCGGATAAGGCTAGATCTAGAGTTAATATATTTATATTCTTAGGGGTAGAGACACCTTTAAAGGGATCATAGCAATATAACAGAAGAATATTTTCATCACAACGTTTTTAAGATAATGCAAAAACTTAACTTACCAGCATATGAAGCCTTTGTAGTTCTTGTTTTTCAGTGACAGTGAAAAGAAAACTTTGAATTGTATCGAGTTTAAACAAACTTTGGATATTTTTCCATTGATTACGACATCCTTTTATACTCATTTTCAGGGTTAAAAGGAGTTTACCTTCATAGACACATGTGAGCCCGGGCTCTTTCCATTACAAATATATATACCAGGGCTATCAAGATTTATCTCGTTTCGACGTCGCCCCTTCCCACGAATCCCGACCGGAGACCAGCTAGGGTAGATATATTCGGGTAATATATTCGAAAAAGCAATGAGGCTTTTATTCATTACCATAATACTTAGGAAAGGGCTCTAACCTTTAACCCCCGTTATATAATTTTTATATTGGAAATATTGTCCAATAAACTAAACATATATGATCTTTTATGCTTTAAAATAACATAGCTTAGAGGCTCGAAAATGAAGGGCTTGACATGGTGTACGTGGTATCTTTGTAGAATATTCGAGAATGAATATAAAACTAAAGTTACTTAGCGACGTACGCGTCACCCGCGGGACACTCCTCTTTCAAGTGTCGTTAGAATATGCCTAGTTTTTTTAATACGATTTTTTTCGTATCAATTACGCTTATTACTCTTCTTCTATCATAATATCATATTTAAATTTAATGAGATGTAGTAAAAATTGATTTTTTGGAACCCGAGCTCAGACCTATCGTGAGATTTGCGTGAGCCCGAGCCCGAGGTGAGCTGTAGTAAAATGATAGATTTCTTTTAGCGCGAGCTTGAGCTATCAATTAAAAAAGCGATCACCCTGAGACTGAGGTGAGACTGTGCGTATAATATTGGAAGTGGCGAGCCCGAGGTGAGGTCCACGTAAAATTTGGTAAACTTTTGAGCCCGATGTGAGCTCGATACCAATGTATATTAAGTAAGACGAGGCGAGCTGAGCCCGACCCTCGGCGCACAGCTATGCTCTCGAGCTATAGTCTCCACACCCGCACTTGACGAATTTCGCCGCCGAAGGTCCTTGACAACGAAATCCGCCCTGCGTTTGCCGTTGTGGGGGTTATAGATTGTACGTCCCCTCAAGAATAGCACATCGACAACAAGTATCTCCTCCAATTGATCTATAATATATATAAACTCCTTTTTAGACTATACGAAGAAGAGTATATCAGCTGTTTAGGCTGCGGAAAGTAAGAAAAATTCATATGATTTAAATCTTTTTTAATTGTTATTATTATTAAAATGAAATTTGAAAACGAGGCGAATACTTCGTGGAATATATTTTTATTATTATTTAGTTTAAAATCTTTAACATTTTAAAAACCTGCGAGTTTTCGGGCCGGGACCCCTTTTCAAGCAATCTTAGGCGGGTGCTAAAAACATCGCGACCCCGTAAAAATAGTGCGTCCACCACCAGGACCTTCTCCAGTTGATCAATAATATATATAATCTCCTTTTTAGACTATATGAAGAAGAGTATATCAGCTGTTTAGGCTGCGGAAACTTTCCTCTGCACAAAGCCGAACACAACGCTAATCTTCGTGCCTATTATTGTCTCACACCCCACTGTACTCGTTATCTCTATCTAATTGCTTTTATTCATAATGGTTCTAATCACGTTGTTGATGTTTTACGCCACGGAAAATACAAAAGAATATGGTTCACGATAGAAATCTAGAGTATCCTTTTCAATACTGAAATTTCGAAATCGAATGATTTTTGCCATTGTACGTTTGCGTACGAAACCCTTTGCATTTCTCAAAGGTAGACAAACAGGGAATATCTGGTTCTTCCTCCTTATCAGATTCGTCATCCTCGTTACGGTTTGGAACAGCAGCGCTTTTGCCTTTTGCTTGTTGTATTCGTACCAAGCTGCAAATTCGGCAAGACAAACGGAATCCAAAATGTCTGGCCTCAAGGGATAGTGTTCCAGTAAACAATCCGCGAAAATATCTTTACTATCCTCCGCCAGGTCATCCAGCTGAGACTTTGACCGGAGAATGTGGACTCTTTTTCGCTGTGGTTGGTGTTGATGTACACCGAAGCCCGGCTGGTTTTTGACACTGGAATCTGCAGAGACAAATACGCCGCTTCTTGAGCCGACACCTCTTGGCCACTGAGAAACTTATTCGCGATAATTTTGAGCCTTTCTTTCACAGTGGAGCCTGCCTTCTTTGCGGCTCTCATGGCTTCCAGCAATAACTGAGAGATTCCTCGTTGCTATTTTCCAATGTACGCAATAATTTACACTATGCAAGCGTATGCGTCAAGGACGAATTGAATGTCCATATTGGCTCTCCATAGTCTGAGAACGTCCTTATTATATGTATTCACTTTCACTTCTCGTGGAGATCTCTTGAGAAGATTGCTCTTCTTCATTTTCAGCGTGACGCAGCCAATGTAAATTTGTTCCGTTATACGAAGGGTATTCAAAAACTAGTCGAATGTTTCGGGAGCAATTTCAGGACTCCGAGCAGCCATGGCTTTTTGTACACCTTCATATTCTTTTTCAATGAAGTCGGCGTAAGGTTTGGTCCACATTTACAAATCCGGGTCAAAAACGTTCGTCCTTGGCATTGGGGGCCATGGAATTCCAGAAAGACAAATTGTCGTTTCACCCCTCTTCACCTTGCACGTTTTGGTGTGTTTATGCGTCTGAAGCGCAATTAGGCCAGCCATTTGTTCGTCCTGAGACTTCGCGCAAGATATGAAATAATCAGCGAAGGCCTCAACTTCAGCAGCATTCGAACCATCTGTTTTCAGCTTTGGGGCTCCGGACACCCAAATTAAACTGTGAATGTGAGGGCTTCCTCGATGCTGAAACTCAACCCTATAGTAAAAGTCTTAAACAAAGCTCGAAATCTGTGATCAAAATATCACGCGCAAGTAATAGGGTCTTCTTGAATCAGCGTAGCTTTGTCTTAGCCATACGTTCAATTTCTTGGTCAGTCATTCGACTCTTTCCAGCAGTAACAAGTAAAGCTTTGAGCAACTCTGGCCAACGCGTTTCCGCGGCGCTTACAGTCAAAAAGAACGATGGAATGCCCAGTTGTCTCGCCATAGCTTTTACTTTGCCAAAACGCGGGAGAATTTCGAATATTTACCGAAATACGGAAACCATCGTCATGGTTTATAAGTGCTTCTAGGCCCCCTGCCGTCCTTAATCTGCCTGCGTCCATCCGAAGCCTTACTTTTACGCAAACAAATTTGGATTGCTTGGCTTACTTTCAAGGTTTCGGCAGAAAGCAACTCCCACTTTACAAGATCCTGGTAGCTATATTTTACCGTTATGTTCCGTTTTTGACCCCCATAAATACGAGTGAAAGAAAGCTCTTCGCAATCCTCGTCGACCAGCAAGGAAGCTGGGTGGTTTGCTTCCCCCGGGACAAACGTAATAGTCACGTCAGTACTCGGATTAAGATCGTCAGCGGAAAGGAGCAAAGAATCCGTATTACGGCAATTAAAGTTCCGTCCCCACTCGGCGTAAAACCGACCGAAATATGGCGTAAAGCCCTCTGCGTAAGATTTTAGTGGCTCGAAGGACCATTTATCCAGTATTTTCTAGATTGGCAAAAAGAAGTGGATAACTTGCCTAGCTCAGTTTCCGCAGCTGAAAGGAAGAAAATGACTTTGAGCCGAGAGACTGTCGAAGGGTTTTTGATGACGGGAAAATCTATACCAGCTATAACAAGACTTCTACTAAAGAAGGGTGCTAAATTGGTCCTAACTAGCCACTTAAACCAAGACTGCTTAGAACAAGAATTTGGAAAGCAGCGCGGTTCTTGCGGAGGAAATACTAACCCTGACATAGTGCACTTCGCTCAAAATAATGATAGGTTCAAAGACTTTGATTCTGTTATAAAACCTCCTAAACAAGGAAACACAGAAGTTTAAGTAAAATGTTTTAATGTGTAAAGTTTAATTTTCAAATATGGTTAAACAAATTAAAATACCTTGGATCAATTTATCACAGTTTTGTATTACATTAATTTTAAGGAACAAATTTTAGGAAGAAATGAAACTCATTTTAGGAACAACTGAGATAAAGTGTTTTTATAAACCAACACACATTTCTACCATCATTCACTATCCCTTAAGAGTTAGTGAAAAATCTTTAAAAAGCTAATGAATTTTGTTCTGCAAGTTTCTTCCCTTTTAACTCTTTCAAACCTTTACGCAAACTGGTCTGCGCTTTTTCATTTTCATTCTTTTTTCCAAAATATTTGGCACGCAAAAAAAGCTGCAACCCCTTGCCCCTTAATCTAAGATAATTTTCTGTTAATTTTTTTAATATTCCACGCCTGATATTTTGACAATAGGGCACCTGAGACTTATCTAAAAAAATATTCCATTTTTTTTAGAATTCATCATTTTCTATTACCATTTTTCTGGCATTTTGCATACGATCTTGATTTTCTTCCAGTAGGGTTGAGCCATTATATAAAGAACCTACTATTTTGTCCAAAATTTGAAAAAATATAAATGATTCCTTTCGGATATAAAGTAGGCCACCCCTGTTATTACTCGTAATCCATTTGGTTACGTCAAGTTCTGCTAATTCTCGAGTTAATTATTGTTTAATTTCCTCTCCTGAGCCTTTCATAGCTACAGCATTTTGAACCTCGTACTTTACTGGCAAACTTTTACAAGTAGAATTGACGGTAAAGTATTTGAACTTGACGAAGAGATTTCATTTTATTTTTCGGAGGAATATTTTCCTTATTCTTAGTTTCCAACTTTTCTGCAATTTTCTCAATAAAAACTTCAAGTTCATTCAGGATATTACGAAGTAGTTCTGAAGCGCAATATTTCTGTTTATGAGAGCTCATGACAAGGAATATCTGAAATGGAAACTGATATTATAAGCCGTTGTGTTGCCTACCCCCGTTTCTACCTTCGAAACGGTCAATTAAATATCTACCGGAGGTGCAAATGAGCCTTTATATAAAATCATTTCTTGTATAATTCTTTCATTTGATTGAAGAAGTTGGGCTTCAGTCCAACAAGATTTGCCAGGCGTAAGAGTAATATTGCTTAGTACAGGTTTACAGGTTTATTGTCGTTGCCGTACAAATTACACCCCTTTGAATCGGGGCGGCTCCCCTGTTGGGAGAGCTCAGCATTAAAATACAAAATACAAAATACAAATACAAAATTTAAGATATAGCCCTTTGAAATTAGAAGGCTTTGAAGCCTTTAAAGTCCGTTTCCGAGTCTAACGGGTGTGAGAGACGCCAGTCCTGTTTTTTTCCCCATCACGACATTAATATATTTGTTATCACGTGATGGTCCCACTGGCCGCCCGACAGGCCCAGGATTTCCTCTATGGGGTCCTCACGCCGCATGGCGCGCCACTCCATCGCCTCGAGATCGGGGCACGTAACCACACACTCCCGAAGGACGTGGTTTAGGTCTTCCTGGTCACCACCACAGAGCCGGCACGACGGGGGGAAGTTGCCTAATTCCGCCTGGCGGGCTCCCGTGAAGAGGGAGCCCGTTCGTGCCTGAAACAGGAGGCCCCCTCTGTGGGACCCGTCGTAGAAAGACTCTGGTTTTGGATGGGTCTTAGCCTTATAGATCGTAAGACTCTTCTTTTTGTCGACGGCCTGGTGCCATAGACGTTCCGCGTGTTCTTTCGATTCGCCTTCCACTAGCATCGCCCATTCAGAGTAGGTCGTGGCTTGGCCACGTTCTGTGCCGATGCCGTATTTACGGTCGAGCATTGCCACTCTCGCCGTCCCGGCAGTATCCAGGCCGTTTGCGCGAATCGACTCATAGATCCGTTTGGCGAGCCGTTCGGGAGGGAGAAACTTCATTCTACCCAGGTATTTTAGTTTAGACTTAGCCTCCCTTGCCTCCATGGTGCTCCAGCCCATTTCTCCTTCTATGGCCGCGTAGGATGCCATAGTACCCGCGTTAAGAGCTGTCTTTCCAACCATGGATTGTGTCCGCTCCAACGTGTTCACGATAGTCGTGGGGAAACAGAGTATGTCATTTCCATGTGTGAGTGTTGGAACGGCCACGGCTTTCCACAAGGTGCGGCCTACTGAGTACTTGTTGTATGAGACCTCCGCTAGGTTTCGTACCGCCCAACGGAGCCGGTTACATTTAGAAGCGAGGTCGGACGCCGCTCTGGAAAGGTACTGGTCTACGTTTGTTAGTTTCACACCCAGGTATGTGTACTCACTGACTTCGAGTACTTGGAAGCGTTGGAGCATATAGCCAGAGTGCATCTCCGTTCTATTGAAAGGTAGCGAATTCGATTTTTCCTGGCTAAACCGTAGACCCATTTCGTCAGCGAAGGTCCCGCAAGTGTCTAGTAGCGTTTGCATATGTTTGGGCGAGTTGGCAAAGAGCACGATATCGTCTGCGTATAGAATAGTATAGAATAGTTCATAGCCTTGGACCCAAGAAGGAAATTTGACTAAAATCAATTCTTCTAATACTATAAACAAATCTGGATTTTTTGTCAATTTTCCCAATTTCGACAAAAAATAAATGGCTTTAGTAACTGCTTCATGAAACTGCCTCAGATATTTCTACAAAATATATTTTAAATTATTTCAATAGGTTTACTATCGAAGACAGGTTTATAAAACTTACTGCATTGATTTGTTACTTGTTTCTTTAATTTTATTTGCGACGGTAATACATTTTCTATGTTGATTTCCTGGACTTAAGCATGCGCCTTTGCGGCCTTTCTGTCAATAACTTCATTTTGGTCCACTTGAAAATCAGGTTTAATACTGGTTTACACCAAGTCAATATATGGTTCTATTATTATATTTTCATTCCTTTCAGCAATGAGTATACCACCGCAAAATAAATAATAAACATTTTTTGGCCATATCTCGAGCGTAGTTAGTAGAATAAATTACGATGTTTGGATTAATATTTAAATATATTTAATATAATTTAAAGAGATGGAGCCGGGTGCTTATGTAGAAGAAAAGGACGTGGATCAGGGGGAAACTGATGAAGAGTTGGAGTTCGAAAATGAGTCTTGGCAAGGGTCTGACTATGAAGAAGACGCGCTTGGGATCGGGTAAACTATACTATTATTATCATAATTAGTTAACTGACTTGAGAAGATTAGCTTTAGATTATAATAATTCTCTTTTAGCTTTGTAATTTGCTATTTGACAAAGTGTAGGATATAAATTAATGTGATAAGTTTCTAATGGAAAGGGAAAGTGTTAAGTCATTTTTATAGTTTTATCTCTCATGCGTGAGAATTATTTGTATAGGCGTTACACTGAATTTATGTTAGAAATTGAAAATGTTCTAGGAATTTCGAATCTCCAGCCTCCCCTGATCCGGAATACTACAACAATTTCATTGCGGGGCAGGCGAAGTTCAATGTTCTAGAAAGGAATAAGGAAGAAGAAGAAAAAAAGGTCTAGAGAAATCTACGAAAGATACAGAAAAAGCTTTGAGAGCCTGATAGAATGCATTGCCGATTAATATAGCAGGTAAGAAGATTAAATTATACTCTTTAAAAAAGGTTGATAATTTTCCAACACCCAGTCCGCATACACCTGCGCGCACTTAATGTTTACACCATCGTGCAAACTGCATGGGTTTGATGCCCATGGGACGGCATGGCATCCGTATTTGTCCAGGTCTTCGACCTGCGCTCCGAACAGCTCCGCCGCTCGTAAAGTCTTCTCGTGCCCCTTGCAGAGAATTTTTTTATTAGGCAATGGTTCTATAGCGATTGATTTCAGCGGATTAACTAGCAAAGGTTTCGATTGGGGAGATATTTCTGAAATGGATAAAATAACTGCCTTTTCCATCAGCCCCTATCGGATTCTCTCCCGTTAAGATGGTATACTCCATCTTCTGATTGTATTTTAGAATTTCATTTACCTCCAAATCATGAAATTCTTGAATTTGGCCAATGGCCACAGTGCGAAACATTTTTCTCTCGATCAAATAAATGTTGGCTTCGAAACTTTTTAAAGTGCTCATTTTCCAAAAATATATTCGACTTGAATGTGCAAGGTATGCTAAGGAATATGGTGCTTCCTTCTACAAGAAACCTTTATTTACAGTCAAGGAGTCGAGGGATCACGGGGGAAGGTGTGAAGCTCCCTCAAAGCAAAAATTTCCACCCCCTCAAAGTAGAATGAGCAAGAGACAATGAAGCTCAGGTAAGTTCATTTTTAATTATTATTTTTTTAACGATCCGTTCAATTGCGAGTCGTGGAAATTCGGGTTAAACTAAGAAAACATAAAGTGGACTCGCGTTATACGGAAAAATAACAGTTCAATACAAGTTTTCCCTGAAAAATAATTAAGCGAAATTTAATGTTAAGCGTCAATGGGAGAAAATCGTCTGTTATTTTTTTCTTAAATATTTCCGAGTGAATAAAATCAGTTGTTTTGAAATTTGAAACTCTAAATCGTGCCAGATTGTGATTATATTTAAATTTCGTTTTAAAAGAAAATCTAATTATATTTAAATTTCATGTTTAAAAGAAAATTTAATTGTATTGAAATTTAATGTTTTAAAAGAAAATTAAATATCTGTCACTTCAGACATTCAAGGCCATAACATGTCCTTCTGGGTCTTTGTTCGCAAAGGCATTTTTGATGTATAATAAAAAGAAGCGAATTCAGAAAAGAGCTGAAGCCAAGTCAAATTTTATAAGTTCCGGATCCGTCTATTCAACGTTAAAATGTGTAGTGTAAATCACGCGAATAATCTCGCCGCTAAACGTACGACGAAACAAGTGCCACGAAATAAGGCATTAGAAAGCAAGTTCTGCGTAGGGGATTTAGGGCGAGTACCCGCTCATGCAAAATTGTTATTATTTTGTTTTGCGGCAGACTGTACGCATTAAAGAAGATGCCTTTTTGTTCAGGAAAAAACACTTATCGCGATTCTACAGCCTATGAGATGACAACTCTCGATGAACTACTCTTTCGCGGCTTTTGTGGACAATTTAAATACACCGTAAAACGGTGTGTGAGTGTGTGAAGTAATTATTTTAAACTTTAATATATTTAATATTTCGATAATTAATTTTTTTTCCGTTTTATTCTCCAATAAAAACTATTTTTTTCAAAAGGGTTCATCCTTTATTCCACATACAGTGTATATTATACTCTCAGCGATCGTTATCAAGTAACTTTCTTCCCAAACCTCTAAACCACTACATTCTCTAAAAATAAGCCTATCCGTAGGAAAATAAATAAATTTGGTGCATTAAGTGGAGTTTTCTTTATATTATGACTTTTTCATTTTGAAATACCACAAGAACGCCTCAACCCAGAGATGTAAAGTTTTGATTATTGCGTTTTAATAGTAAGTTAAATATAAAAATGTAACTCATAGGATTTAAATTAAAAATTCTAAATCTATAATTTACACTGATTTTCCATTCAAACATATAAATTATTTGGCTTTAAAATTGAAGATGATCAACTCCATACGACAAATCACACTCCGAGAACTCATTGTGACGCTAAGTGTTATCACTTTTAGCCAATTAGTCACTTGCGCAAAAAAAACATAAATGGGACAGACTCTATCATAGAAAATATAGTAATTACTATATTTTCTATGACTGCAAGCACTCTACCTTGAAGTCTAATCATGTCATTCCCGCCAAAAAAACATTCATTGGATGGAGTGCATTCTCCCTTCGAGTATATCTCAAAACTTAATCTTATCATTCGTGTTTTTTCATCGGATCAGAAAAAGAAAGAATTTTAAATACAAATCACTGAAATAAAGGAAACGTTTTAACCCACGGTGTATTACTTCGAAGCTAACAATCCTATCCCGTTAGTGACTATATGTAAAAAGGTGGGAGAGCTTATTTAGTCTTGGTATCTATCTACCGGACTGAAACAGTGGATAGATATTGTTTTTTGGTAGTTTAAATAAAAACGCAAGTTCTAATGAACAATATATTTTATTCGCGATAAATAAATTGTCTCTGCGTATTAACCTAGGTTGTAGGAGTTACAGTAGTATAATACCCCCGAAATTATAAGAAATTTGACCCCCTTGCCAGCCCCAGCCCTCTAGAGCCTGTTCTAGGGTTCGAGATAACTTGATTTTGACACTCCCAACTTGTTGAGAAATCTGGATTTCCGCTCGCGCTTGAGGGCTTCGCGCGTGGTCTAACTTTTGTACGCGGGAGCCTAGTCATCATGCCGCCACGTTATCTCTCTCTATTAGCGAAAAACTAACTAGGTTACTTTTTAAAGCGGTTGTGCCACAAGGGAATGAAATCGTCACTTTCACGTAATCACCTCTTTAAATTACTTTAAAAAGGCTTCTCAACAATATTAAATTTATAGTTACCATGGCTTGTTTGACTGAAACAGGCAACCTGCGTGCAAAAGCCCATCGATTGAAAGGGGTTTTATCCCTTCAATGTTTAGCTTTCGCGGCGGTTGAATCTTGTTATGTATTACGTACAAGTCACCATACGGACGATTTCAACCCCGAAAAATTCGAAACGAAAACGAGACTATTAATCAAGTTATCACAACCCGTTTTCCACGAGTGTTACCAGCTCTTAATGTCTCTTTCTTACTCATATTTCATAACGCCTGAATTTGGAAAATTAAACGTGGAAGAGTTTGACAATTATTTGTTTCATCCTCAAGCCAAATTATGGGGTTGTGATGTTAAAACGTTTGGCGATAAAGATTTAACAGTTTGCCCTTATCCTTACCATTACCATTACACGAACCACCATTGTCCGTATAAAGCTTTAAACTTTATGGGATGCGAGTTCCATGTGGAAGAAATGTTCCATCAATTTATCTCGTACAAAATTGTCATTTTTGCTCTAAAGTAAGTCGATTTTTTTTTCAATAAATTAGCAATTGAACTAAAAAATTACCACATATTAGATGAGGAACTTGTTGCCGTATATAAATGAAAAAACCATGAATCTGAAGGCCCATTTACAAAAGAGTGGAAAGCTGAAGCGTAATCTGATGCATGGAGCAATAACAACAGGAGGCATAGGTTCATACATCGTTAAAAAATGAGATTTTGGAACCTATGCCTCCTCTTGTTATTGTTCCATGCATCGGCTTACGCTTAAGCTTGCCGCTCTTTTGTAAACGAGCCTTTAGGGAATTTATTGATATATGCTCTTTCGACCGAATTCCCATTCGGCCGAATAGCTGCAATTTCTAGCCCATTGGGCTGGGAAAAAGGTTTCTTCCCATTCGACCGAATGGGCTAATAAATTCAAAAATTTAATTCAATCGAATAGAAGCATACGCATAATTATATATGTAATACGTTGAATGGAACTTTTGTTAAGCTAGGTTCTTCGTACGTAAACGGTAGTAAAAAAAAGTACAATAATGCAGTTTTAAATAATATTTATTTGAAAGGTTAGGTTAGGTTAGGTTATACCTTGGAAATACCCCAAAAATTTCAAAAACCGCCAAAGCGCGGGTTTTTCGGTCGAATGGGATTGGGTTCGGTCGAATGGGAATTCGGTCGAAAGGACCCAAAGCAATTTATTTCGTCGGGAGTAATGAAATGATAGAAGTTAGCATTTTTCCCTAATCGAGCTAATAAGTACTTTGACCGTACTATTTGTCATCCCCAAAATTATTTATTCAATTAAAACCTTAAGTGTTAGTTAAGTTAGCGTGAGGAAGTAAAAACATGAATAGGGTGGTAGATAACCAAACCGGTATCAGTGAATTTTAATACGGCCTTATCTCCATATTTCTCTTTGATAAAATCATAGTAAGAACTGTCGAGGAATAGTTTGGAGAGATATATACAGAGAAGCCAGTGACTGATAACGACTCAAATAAAATGTTTTCTTGTCCATCTGGATTCCAACCAGGACATTATGATACACATTCAGTTGATCGAACACCGGGGTGAAGCATCTTTAACCACCCTTCCTAAGTCTGCACGTTAACCTCCCTTTCCTTTGTATGCATAAGGTGAAAAAGCTATCCGGTTTCGGAGATTTTCCATTGTTTTCCGGAAAAACGCTGTAGAGATGTTTCAAAAATAATAAATGTGGAAAATAAATAAACTTGATTAGTAAATAGGCTACCTGTTATTCATGAGTATGAAGCTATTTCTCTCTTCTCCGTATTAAAGTCTATATAAGGGCTGAGCCAAGGGCCTTGCTTGAACCATTAAACTTTATGTACTTTAACTAATTTCAACCCTCTGGAAATGTAATATTTGAGGTTCCTTTAATGGATACGTAGTTTAGCTTGGCTTCTATCTGAAAAAAGCATAGTGAGCCGGGTATAGTCATACATTGAAAGTTTTAAAGAGGACTGGTACGGTATGCTTGTGGTTTATTATACGGAAAATAAATAGACAATGTAATTATTTCAAACGTGTTTATTAACAATAAAAAATAATCAAAATAGTAATAATATAATTAAAATAATGGGTTAATTGCCAGGGATCTGGCGTTAGCCACAGCCCTCTCCATGGCGCATGGCCGGTTAACAGACGTAGTTCCGTGGGAATGTCCGCACTTGAAGATGACGTGGCTACGGTAGAACGAGAGCACCCGATATCATTTAGGTCCCCCACGGGGCGATTCAGAAAGTCCTCAAGGAGTCGAGCTTTTTGATCCACGGTTGTCCATAGGGACTTGGCTCGGATCGTGTGATGGTTGAGTAATTCCTCCAACCGCCCGTATGGCATATCGCCATCCTCAAAGGATAACCCGTGAATATACCGGGTGATGTACCTGTTGGTTATGGTGATGGCGCTGGGTATACATGAAGCTTCGTAGAGCGGCGCGACGGTCCAAGACGCTATCGATGGAATAGTGTTAACTGTGGCTATTCCCATCTCCTTTATAACCAGGTCAGGACCTATCCCAAAGCTTCGCCGGCGGCTCCTCCCGTTTAAATACTCTAACTCGATAATGATGCTCGACATTTTTACTTGCTGAATATCGTGTAGGAAGCTCGGTGAGCTGATGAATTCCTGATGCTGTAGTTAGGGTATATATACCATTTTAGAAAACTAATCTGTCAGCGGGGGAAAAAACCTTACTTAAAACCTGGTATCGTGAGAAATTTCTTGTAGTGAAAGTCGTTTTTGAAAAACCTCTGAAAACTTTATACGTAAACACTTCAATTATTTACAAGCCTTTTTGAAGGGACATTTCAAGGAGTACCCCAGAAATTTAGCTTGTCTATTTCTAAATCAAATAATAAAATCGGTGTGAGGTTCATTTATCATCCTAAGTTTTTCTGTCAATAGTGGTTTTAATAATATTTATATTTTGTTAATCCGCCTTCTAAATCTTACAGCATCTAATATAGTGTAATTCCGCCGGTCTTCGTCGTCGGGAATTTGATAAATTTGTATAGTGTCATTAAAGCGTACTATCTTCATCGTATGGGTGTGTGTGCGTGTGTTAACCCTTAGTACAGCACTTTTTAAACGATCGCTTTTAGAACGGTAATTGTTAACCTAAACGATCGATTTTTAGTTGATAGTTTAATTTTATCTCCACAAAAGTGATAATTAGCTTTGAAAAACTCTATCAGAATCGATCGGTGAGGAATCCAATTTTACATAGGATTAACATTACACGTAGGAAAAAACACACATAAAATAGCTAATTTAGAATTAAAAAACTTGACTAAAATCGATCGTTTAGAATATAACTGGGGTACTGTGTTAGAAACACATCTGTAAAGTATACGAGTCACTGAGACCATTCTTAAAAATTAAGCAGTGATCAAAAGTCAGCCTTACCCGGATGTCGAAGGGAATTCTTCCTCTTGTGACTTGTTGTTTTTCCTGTTCAAGTAGTCTTGAAGTAGTTGGTGGCAAATCTGACTGACTGATTGGCAAATCTATCCATTCCTTCCAACCCTCATCGTATATTTGCAGAATCTTCAGTGGACAATGTGGATTCAATTGATACAGGCATTTTAGTCTCTCCGAAAGTAACATGATATCGAAAGTCCATTTTATTTCTATAAAAGCCAATGATGCAATTTTACGTACTCTTTATTACTACCAACACAGGAGAATGAATTTTTTGGGCTATGATGAATAATTTCCGTTGGATATATGACGTGCCAAACACCTGCATCCCTCACACTGTACTAACTCAAGTGAGAGTCTTATTCTAGAATATCGTACAATCTCCCACAAATTATAGTAAAACAATCTACTTTTAAAATGTACACTACTTTTAAGAATACGGGAACGCTCTCGTGTAAAAGTCCAGTTATGAGAAAATAATCCCTTTTATATTTAATGTTCATTCGTACCAGATATTTAACTTCAAGTACAAAATCTGGTTCTTTTTTAGATTCAAAAACTCAATTACCATATCTTTCAAGCTTGTAGGAAATTTTTGAAAAGCAACTTTTGAACTTTTTCCTTGATCAAAATCGTTTTCAAAGCCATTTTCCCCACTTAGCTGCCAACATACTCAGTATTGGTGTCTCTGGGCTAATGTTTTTGATATATTTTTAAAATTTCTAAACTTGGCTGCTAAATTTTTAAAATACTGGTGTTTGCCTTCGTATCTCATGCACCAAAATCGTACCAGTGGCCCAAATTCTTCCATTAACCTTGCGTAATGGATCATAAAATGGATTTTAGGTATAAATGAAGTTGGTGACAAGTGTTTCAACTGATGGCAAAAATCGTAAACCAGTTTCTCTAAATGTGCAAGCCAATTCTTTGAAACAATTGGTGACATAGCTATCTGAACTACTTCCGTAAGAATCAAAATTAATTTCCAATGCTCATGATTTTTTGGTATAATATCCCCACATAACAATGGGAATATGTAGAAGAAACATTTTTTTGAGAGGCACTGCCAGTAATTTTTCCTTTGGGCGATAGAATACTTTTATTTATTTGAACGGGCTTGTTAGATTTTTCTAGCTCACCAAATTTGAAATTTTCTAATCTCCAGTTCAACAATTCAAGGGACATATAACCGTCTCTGATTATTGCAACTATGACTAACTTTAATACTAGAGGTATTACTCTTTCGAAAAGATCATGCATGAGGTCTGGCGGTAGACTTTCAGTAATTTTAAAGTAAGGTAAATTTATAAATGGGGACTCTGCTGTGACACCGTAAATTGTTGAATTCGCCACATTGTTTCTAACTTCAGCTAAATGGTATTTGTGAACTTCTTCAGTTCTTAGGTTAAAGCTTAATTCTTCAAATTTGTCCGAAATATCTTTTTTGCTGGCCATACAAAATCTACATATCCTTTTACTCGAAAAGTTTTCAGTAAAACCTACAAAAGCGTGGCTTGATAAGTTGTCTCCGCAAATTGTACATATTGTTCCATAAACCTGAATATTATACTTTTTTATATGTAAGCCATCTGTCTGTAGTTTTAAAATGTCCTCGAATATTGGTTTTAACACTTTAGTGTAGCCATATTTTTTAATGTGGGTATGTTTCACAACTGCCGCTAAAAATATTTGACTAAGTCTACTTCTTCTATGAGGGGAAATATTTCCAATTGTAAAGTAAGCAAGAGTAACTTTGTTTTTCCCTTTTTTACCCCCCAATGGATTATAAAGTTCGACTTCATCTAAATAGTAATGTAACATTAAGTTCAACCTATTGGGCCCTATAGGTGTACTGAAAAAAACGTGACGATTAAATATTTCGCTATGATGATAATCTACTAGTTTTGAACTAGAGGAATCACCAGTCATTAAATCAGAGTTTCGAGATATATCTTGAAATACGTCAGAATGTTCAAGTAGTCTTTCTAAAAGCGGTAACAGCGGTACTATCATAACAAATTTCATATTTACAATCCTACTACCCAAAACATGTTCTTCTGGCTCAACGAGGCTCAATGATTTCCTACAGAATGATGTCAATGCGTATTCACTTATCAGAATACTGAGAGCAGACTTTGGTAAAGGCTCATTTGACTGGTTTTTAGCGTCATTATTGGTCAGGCTTTCTAACACATCACATAAATCATTGGAAATACTTTGGGCAGTCGAGAGAGGAACTTTGTAATTTTCTCTTATTTTAAGGACAAGTAAAGCTATTTGATTCTCTGGTGAAGAGAATTGCGTGTTTTCTGCAAAATCGTTTGACTCTGCGCTTAAGATTTCATCATTTATTGATTTACCCTGACATACGATATCATCATTAGAGCCTTCAGCCTCGTCTAAATTTTCAATTTGAATAAAATTACGATGTTTACGATACAAATGCTTTCTGTAAGATTCGTAATTTTTGTACGTTGACTCGCGAAAATTAAATGAGCAAGTAATTTGAAAATTAGGCTGAGGAACATGAAGACTCTTAACATGATGCATGTGTTTGGGTAGGGATAGTCTTATTGCACCGCATATTGAACATAAATAGGGCTCCATTTTTCTTCTACGAAAAGAGAGAAAAAGGGTGTCTACAAAGCACTATTACAAAAGGGTCCGAATGCCTCCCTAACCTAAAATTAAAAATTGGTAACCGATATAAAGCTTACCTTTTGAGTTTGTAAACGTGAGATAACAAGGTAGTCTTCTATCACCATCAAATCATCAATAACATCTACCGATATATATACTGCGTATATGAAAATCTCCACCGTCGCAATTTATTAAAGTTTTAAAATTTAAATTAAAAATAACTATAAAAAATAAAAATATTTATAATATTATGGCTTACCTAGTTTGACAATGATGCGAAGTGATCTCGAAACAAGTCTTCTTTAACCAACGTTTCAAAGGAATCAAAGCTTAAGATTTACTTTAAAAAAAAGAACTCTAACTGTAGCTCATCTACTCGTGTTTCAAAATTTCCTGGACTGTGGACTCCGTCACTCCGCGGCTCAGCTATCTATCTTGGCGCTAAACTTGGCTCCAAGCCAGTGTTGCTTACTAAATTTCCCCGCCCAACCCGCACCCTATTTTAGCTACGCCCCCTCCCTAAACTTAACAAAAGCATAACAAATAGAGCTCAGGAATAAAATTTCGAAAAATAGGCATATGTTTGCTTTTACACAACTCGCCATGTGATATCATCAGAGTCTTATGTCTCTAGGAGAAAGAAAGAGTCCCCTGGAGTTTGGTAGTGGTGTCAAGTGACTATAGGTTTGTTGGTGAAAGCCCATGGTGATTTGAAAACCCCCCTTGAATCCTAGATTCTTGTTCATGTCCACGTGAGATTTGGCAGCACGCGCGAAGGAAGGCTCCCTATATCTATGAGTAAATAATGCTTAAAGAAATGGATAGCGTAGCTTTGAACACGCTGCAAATTATGGTGAAGTTATTAAATATTTTCTGTTATTGACAATTCTTTGTAATCTGGCAACCCACTAGGAATGGGAAAAACTTCGAAAATATACATATTCTCAGAAAAATCTATTTTTTCTAGGCTGTCTAAAAAGAGTCAAGCTTGAAAAATATTTTTGTTAAGAAAGGGATCCCGTCAGAGTAGAAAATCGGCCAATTTGGTTTAAAAATCCCACACAGCCCAAAAATCCCACAATGTGGGATTTCTCCCACACATTGGCAACACTGCTCCAAGCGAGTTAAAAAACACACACACAAACTATAGCTAATTCTAAGAATCACTTTGGTTCGGACCAGTTCCATTTTTGTCCAAGGGGGATAAATTAAATATATTCAATTCAAATTTATAGAAATTATAACTTTAATTGGCTTATTTTATTCATGGTTTAATTATCAAAATGCTACGCACAGTGCATACGCAATGATACTTATACAAAACAAATATGTTAACTACTTTTTAGCTTAAGTTAGCACTGGATTTTGCAAGAGGTAGAAAAAATATAACGTTTCTTATTTAAGATATATTAAATAGGTTCGTGAGCCTCGGCTTAAATTTATAATTTAATTTAGACATTTTTACTCTTTATTTCGTTACCGGAATAGAGTGCGAAACTATAAAGACCCGAGAAATTTCAAATCATATATAAAACTGGTGCTAGAAATAGCATAATGTATCACTTATAGCTAAATTAAGTAGTTTAGCCTCTAATTGTTTCATAATATTAAACCGAAAATTATATCAACTGACATGAAATAAATATGGTTTATCCGAAGATAAAAATTCAATCTAGATCAATAAACATTAAACGAAGAGTCGAAGATATAAATATTGTGTCTCAAAATAATTCCATTTTAATCTAAATAGGAAGAATCAAATCGCTTCATTCTATCCTCAAAATATCAATTGTGGTTAGACTTTGCGAAGAATAAATCGGAGCGAATAACGCGTAAAAATTTTAAACTTCGTATAACAACAAGTAAGAATAAAGTGTGCCTTACATTCAAATGCGTAACTCCAATTGAGGCATATTTTCGCGAACGGATTACGTGAATAATGTTTAATGTTATACGGATTTTGACCAACAACAATAACAATATTCACTTCAATCCTATCTGGAGTTATACTCAATATTTAATTTCGTGATTCCGATACAGCTTGTAGAATATTTCGTGAAAGTAATTAAAATAATAGAATTTAAATGTAATTAAGAATAGAACATAAATTAATTTTAAAATATCAATCAAGGTAACTTTAAAATTGCTAACAAAACAAGTAAAAATAAAAATAAACTAAAAAGTATTAGCTGTTAAAAATAATCTGTAACATTGTTAAATTTAGAAGGGGAATTTATGCGCAAAAGAAATTCCCCGTTTCAAAATTATGCCAGGCCAGCCAGGATGCAGCTGAGCCTGATGGGAAGTAGAGAGTATTGAATCTAAAATTCGAAGACTTTGAAGATTAGTGAATGCCCCCTTTCTTTGCATATTGAAATTTATAAAATGACCCCTTAAGCGTTCCTCATGAAACCCACCTAGAGCGGTAACGCGCGCTCGGACCCTTGTACCTCTACCTTCATGCAGAACCCTATCTTTGGAATGTATTTCCTTTAAAAGCTTTGTACCCCAAACTAGAGGCGAGAGAAAAAGAAAAGACGAGAGAGGAAAAAATAACTCATTACTCCTAGGTTCAAACCCAGAATCCATACATCCATGTCTATCCATGTAGGAACCATTTCTGTCCATGTAGGAACCATTTCTACCTAAAGTTTTGTTAATATTTCGTTGTAATTACGTAGTAATTCATTTATCAGTCGCGATACCAAAGTTTATTAATTTTTTAGTTAGGTTCAATTAGACTAAGACTCCCGCCTTAGAAGACCACAAAAATCCCATTTAAAAACCGGTTTTCTATGTAATTTTTGGGGCCTTCTAAGGCTGTAAAAGACTATAGGCATACATATAGGTATACATGTATACTTAAAATTTACCCAGAACTAAACAGTTCCGGGCCTCTTAGAGAAAGAAAGGAGCTTAGCTTTGTACGCACTAAACACTATAGTCTTTTACAGCCTTAAATCCCATTTAAAAACCAGTTTTTCTATGGGATTTTTGGGGCTTTCTAAGGCGGTAAAAGACTATAGCTAGTGTTTATAGGATGTTATGTGTTTTATAGTTTTGGATTATTTTGGTGGCCCTTAAAAGGGCCGTTTTTTTAGGCGTCCAAGTATTGGACGCCTTTTGGACAATTGGCACAATCAAATGGATATTTTGCCCTGTTCCGTTTTTTTCTTTCCCTCCGATTCCATCTTTCTTCCGCCCGTTTACGCCTCGTTTCCCTCAACCTCTCCTCACTAACTTCTTCCCAGGACTCCTTGTTCACCTGGACACACATGTTCCGAAGTTCTTCCTTCGTCGCCTCCCTTCCTGATTTTCTTCAATCCCTGACATTTTTGCAATATGGTTTGACAAATCCAATATAAATGATTGAAGCTCTTAAAATGACGCTCAATATATACCTTGCCAATCCCCCCTCAGTGTTACCCCTCCTCTGACAATATTCTCACGAGCCGACCCACACCCCCTCCCATCCCAAAATGTAATATTTGACTCGATTTGACCTCTGAAAAGTGAAAATGAAGAAACGATTGCACACCACGTTATTTGCCTTAGTTCATTAATACAGTCAAGCCAGGATGCTGCCACTACCCTAGCTATACAAAGGAGTGATTCTATCAAAATAGCGCAAAAGCACCTGGAAATTTGACCACGAGGGAACATGAATTGGAATTTTCTTTAAATCCCAACCTACGTCACAGGAAACAAACCTAATAGGTGAATACATAAGAGAGGAGGAGTCTCTTTCAGAAAGTTGAGCGTCGGCGTCATTCGTGACGTCGACGCGCGTTCTCTCTATCGGATAAATGACGTCTACAGTGTTGCGCCCGCTAAACTAACAAGGTGATCAAGCCAAACTGAGTTATTTATATAATCACCTATTCCTTTTATCTCAGCGATTCGTTTTAAAGGGTCTTCCTAACGGCCATTGTAGCTTTTAAAATTATTATCCTTTTGTGATAGTATTAAACCTTTACTTTTATTAAAAGCAATAGAGTGGAAGGCTGTGAGAAATTAGATTAATTTCTAAGCCTACACACAAAAATTATGTAATCATCAGTAATGTAAAATTTAAAGACAAAAATTAGATGTAAAATTTAAATTTAGAAATATTGTAGTAGAATTGTAAGTGTAGTTGAAATTCATTGTGTTTCAAGATATTTTTGAAACGTTTAAACCATCTTTTGTATTCAAAACCCAATATCCTGTGGAATGTGTGCGAGTCTGGCAAGACTGGATTTTTGTAGCATCCTTAGGGATGAACTTCTCGAAAAGTTTATAAAATTAAAAAGAAAATAGTAAAGTCCAAAACTTAAGAAAAAATAGTAAAATTAACGCGACGCGATATCTGAAGTCCCAATTATAGCAGTATATAGTCTAATCATAGTGAGCATAAAAATATTAAAAGTAAAAACAAAAGCTCTCCCGCGGTCTGGTATAATCCCGTGAAAGAGCCAGAGAAAATTATATTTAAACAGGTGTCATTGAGTTCTCATGGTTGTAAATTCCTTCAAGTTGCAACATATTTTCTCTAAACATCGAATGTTCATCTTATATCTTAAGCGTTGCGATTTGAACAATCCGGCCCTGAATGCAAATTTCGAAAGTGTTCTAAACTCAATTAAGGTTTTCTGACAAACCCGCGAAATTTAAATTTTACGGAGTTTCATCTATGAAGAAAATACTTTACAATGAAAAATAAACAGAGTTGGAAATGTTGGAAACTTACGTCTAACGTTTATAACATTTTAACGTCACTTAGTAACAACCACCCACTTTGTTGGTACTGTTAAACTTCCTCAAGCACCCACTTTACACCGTTCTATTTCAAGGTCCGTGAATTTACGTTTTTATGACTATCGTTAATTTGTGTTATGATTAGCAGCGTGTATAAGTTAGGTATGATGATGGGTATGAAGATGTGTACGAGAAATTCATTACTGATCTAATTCGGTTAATAAAGGCAGACCTTTCTGCTTCCGGGTTTCGAGCAAACGCCTTTAGAGTTAACAGCGTTGCGGATCAGGCAACTTCAAGCAAGAGGACTTACTTGACATTTAATAACATTTGCGGTCCCATAATCCAGCCCTTCAGAAACGGTTTATCTCACTGCTGTTACTGTTTTGATGAAAAACAGTTATGATTGCTTTTTTAACCGTTGGTCCAGTTTTTTAAACAGCAAATTACACTTATTTCCACCACTTCACGGTTTATCTCACTGCTGTTACTGTTTTGATGAAAAACAGTAATGATTGCTTTTGTAACCGTTGGTACAGTTTTGTAAACAGCAATAATATTTAATTTTACATTAAATAGCTTTTTTCTAAATAATAGTAAACCAATTAAACAGCGGTTTGCTGTAGTTTTAATACTATTATTACTGTTTTTTGACGGTTTTCACTTTCCCTTTAAGAAGAATATTTTATTTTTTTGGAGAAAAAATGCTTAATCACATACACCCAAAATAAGTTTGGAAGAATCCTTAGAAAAATATTCCGAGAAATATTCAAAATGTGCTGTTCGATTGAGAACTGCATTTTTCTTGAACTTAAAACTAATCTATGTAGAACTAAGTTTTTCGAAACGGTTCTAATAAGAACATGAATAAATCCGATAAGGGCGCCACCCAGCGGATTTAGAACGATTATATTATTTAATTTTAAATATAATTTAATTAAATTTATCCCTTCTTATATTTAAAAGAGAGGGTTACGAGCTTCATAATCGAGTTTTTCTTTTAAAAAAAATTAAGTTTGGAAGAATTATTAGGAAAGAAATTCAAAATGTGCGAATCTGACACATCTGCTGTTCGATTGAGAACTGCATTTTTCTTGAACTTAAAACGAATCTATGTAGAACTAAATTTTTTCGAAACGGTTCTAATAAGAACATGAATAAATCCGATAAGGGCGCCATCTAGCGGATTTAGAACGATTATATTACTTAATTTTAAATATAATTTAATTAAATTTATCCCTTCTTATATTTAAGAGAGAGTTACGAGCTTCATAAATTTTTCGAAACGGTTCTAATAAACTCTCTTTGGGTGAACTATTCATCGCGAGTCTAACTAGGGGAAGATGCCTATCCCAAGTTCTATGATCCATCCCAATATAGGTGGCTAGTAATCGGCCTACAACTTGATTGTAACGCTCGGTTAAGTTTGATTGTGGGTGATATACTGTGGTGAAGCTTTGGTGTACGCCGACCAGGCTTGCCACTTCCGCAAATAAATAGGCTATAAATTGCGGTCCGTTATCGGAGACTAACCTAGCGGGGACTCTCCACCTACATATAACATTGTCTATAAACACTTTGTCTACGTTTACTGAGGTTGCTTTCTCGAGGGGAGCTATTTCTACCGCTTTGGTAAAATAATCTACCATTACCACTAGCGTGGTGTTACCTTGAGGGGATGTGGGAAAGGGACCCATCAGGTCGATACCAACCAATTTCTAGGGGCCCTGTACAATTGTTGACATCATTAACCCAGGTTTCATCCCCCGTTCTACTTTTGTTCTTTGACATACTACACAACTCTTAATGTAGGCCTCTATTTCTATCTATGACCTTCTTAATGGTTTTACTTATTCCCATTTGACCTGCGAATTTTGCGTCGTGGTATACTTCTAAAATTTCCTTCTGGATGGACTGGGGTCCAGATCATCAAGCATTGGAATATAAACGTTTCCCTGGCAGTCTTTTTGATATTTCGACTTGGTTATCACGGATTGAAGGGCTTCTACAAGTCCTTCTCCGTACTACAACGTTTTATTTATCACAATTATTTATAATAATGGCGCGTTCTGATACAAATTTAAAAGTAAATGATCGAGTAAATACCTCTACAATACATTCCGTTGTTTTTATTAGCGCAGTTGACCGGAAAACATACTTTTCAATTAGTGCAGTTGCTGCCGGGAACTTAGCTAAAATATCCTTAACCCATTTTGGATTTTTTTGAAGGAAAGTTGTCCAAGAAAGAATTTTTTCGAAAATGTTGAAAACTTCCACTGAGTCCCTCGCAGCATCAAAGAAATTGATCACTGAGGCAAGAGAGAAGGAAGGAAATGCTCTTGGGTCTATTTTATTTGGAGCTCTAGTAAGTTGAATTCAGTGACCGGACAGATTTCTTCTAGGGTGGTTAAACCCTTATTACAAAATTTATCCGACAAAATCCATGGATTGGTAAATGAGCGGTTCGTGTTTAAAATATTAACCCCTTCCCAAGCGTTAATGAAGAGGCAAGCGTACAACTGTGATAAGTAATACCGGTAATATTATTATAAACCTATTTATTAACTGGACACAAATATATTTACGGGATAAGGGACATTTTCTTTGACGAATTTGGGAAATTTGCTGCAGTTGCTCTCCTTCAAATCTCCGTTTTGCATGAAAAAACCTACAGTATTTTTTTTTATTTTCCAATTTTCTATTCCATGGGAAATGAGTTCCACGTAATTTCCCCAACAAATTACAATGATATGACCTTCCTCACATCCATAGAAGAGTTTCTGTAATGATTTATAATTTTTTTTAAACTATGATGAAAGAAGAAGTTTAGTCAGGGGCGTATAACTTGAATTGCCTATAGTCAACATTTTAGAAAGAGGCTCCAGGTTCCGACTTCCTACATTCCTGAGATGGGTTATTACAACTATCATTGACATACCTGAATCACGGCATGGCTTTAAACTTTTCGTAGTTATGTCAATTTTTTCAAGGAGCTCCGAACTTGAAGGGACCGTAACCCATGGACCTCCTCTGGCCATGGCTTCTCGAAAGCCGATTCCGTCTACGATACCAACAGCCGTCATCGGCGACCATTTTTATCAGTGCCACTTCAAAACCTTTTTGCTCCTTCCTCAAAGCAGGCAGTTTTGCTACCTTTTTAAGCGGTGGTAACAGTTGCAACTCGATGCTACTTTTTGGGTTTTTTTTTCACCAATACACCATTGTGAAAATCCTTCGTGAAATTTGTATAATTATATAGGGTGATAGAAGTTATATAATGAATTTTTTTAAATTTGCCGCAGAACTTTCTGGCACTCTGGTCCACCTCCCGAATTCCTTCCGTTTGCATTGAGCCACAATATGCTTCGTTGGGATGCCGGTAGACGTCACTTGATGACCATGGTATGTGAAGTGATCCTGAATTTTCCTCACTCCAATGCCTCCAGCTTTGAATTTCAAAGCGAAAGTCTTGTTGAATTTACCGGGTAAATTCTCAACCGTCGATTTAGAGGCAGTATTCGGCGTAGAGGAAGGCTTTTCAACGCTTGAAGTGAAAGTCGAATCGGACCCACTCATGGGAGACAAGTTGTCGCCCAATTAGTCATTCCCCTCGCAAGAAACAGTTTTCAAAGCAGGGGAACGCTTTTTAACGTTTGAAGTGGAACCCTAGTCGGAAACACTCATTGGAGACAACTTATCGCCCAATTCGTCATTCCCCTTGCAAGAAGCACTGTTCGGCGCCAGGGAACGGTATTCAATGTTAGAAGTGGAACTGTAGTCCGACCAGTTATCGTCCAATTCGTAATTCCCCCCAAAAGAAGCATCCGAGATTTTGGTCATCACTCGGATAGATTGTTCCACATTTTGAAATGGAGAAGGTTTCTGTTAACCCAACAATAGCCTAATCGATAGTCAATTACGATCTACCATAGAAAACAATGTGGTTTTACTGTATCCTACCTGTTTATAGTGAAACCAGCAATCAATAAGTGGCGCTTGAGGGAGAATTGATGTAAACTTTACGGGGCCATTTCGAAGTCCGACATAATTTCCGTTAGCCGAAAAGTTGGGTATTCCATTGCTAGATATTGCAGGCGTATACGAATGAAAATACCGGCAAGATGTAATCTAAGTACAAATGATATAGCATACCTGTCGTGTTTTCCAGAATTAATTAAAAGTAAAACTACTTAGGTAAATTGTATCTTTTTAAATTTTTACATCACATTTCAAAGTAGTCCTTTTCATTTCTTCTCTTTTTAAAATCCCCTTTCATATCCGGTCACGCGCTTAATCCGCTTGAATCCCCTATTTTCGTTTTTAACCGTTAATTCCCTCTCTTGAATTTTGAATTCCCAAATTAAGTATATATTATTATGGAACATGACCGCTATCCGCTACAGACTAAACCATTTCAATTTGAATTTCCAAGACTAAACCTACCAAACAAAAAAAAAAAAAAAAACTGTTAAAGCTACACTTACATCCCATTCCACAGAAATTAAGAAACCGCACCTAGAACCCTCTGGAACTAAACACACTACCTCCTACGCCCTCTATAACCCTGCTAGAAATCCTGGCTAGGCTCTTGCTTATAATAACGTTTCCTTACATAATAATGCAGAGCTCCGTCTTCGAAAGGACTGTCGCCATTTGAGTGAGCATGGCTGAAACTTCGAATGTACCATCAATAAATATCGATGCCATAACTGGCAGCAGAGTTTGATTGATGCTCCAAGAGACGAACACCAATGTAATAAAGATAGAAAGCATCCTCTCTAAAAAATTGTCCAGTCGAGGTGAGATTGTATTTTGCTGCGTTCGAGTCGTTCTGTAGTGCATTGACGACATCTTTGACAGTTGCGGCCGTGTAGGTCCGATTTTCTTTCGCAGCCCTCAACATCGTACTACGCACATTGTTGAAGCCTATGTTCCTCACGTTAAGCCTATAAGAACCGTGATTAATTGGTTTTAAAGTTTAATTGTAAAATTAAAGGTGTGCCTGCGACACTCCTCATCAAATTCGTTGCGAGTCTATCCGCCGCACGAACCCGCAAATCCTTCTTCATGTTTATCTTTGTGATCTTCTCCACGTTAGGTTCATGATTATGAATATGTTGAACCTCGATCTGTAGACTATCGGGCCTCAGAATGCAAGTGCCGAAACAGACGTTACCGCTTTCGTAGGATCACATATAAATTGTATTGTTTGCCACGGGGCCACCTGCCGGTAGTAACGTAACTTCTACTGCCTTTGGCCCACGTGGCCCCACTCCTTTTGGCCGGCAGGCTCGCGGTTGTATGCCGGCGCTTTCTTTCCTATATAATATCGCAAATTTGCGCAAATAAAGTTAGCTTCAAAAAATATTCTTTATCTCTTAAAAAAAAGGATTCCAACGCCGGTTGACACTCGTCGACGATAACGCGGAGCTATGGCGTCCTGCTGGGCGGTGGTTTTCGGTGGGGAAAGTGTTTCCAAGAGGAATTCGCCGGGCGTCGGGCACCCAACCCGGCTAACCGTCTTGCCACCTGGCCGCACTAAAATAACTAAGCCTCGTTGGCCCACAAGGCCGCACTCCTTTTTGCCGGTTACATCATTTTGTTCAACGCCGGCTTGTCACTGTATATCAACTCATCGAATTCTAAAAAGTTTGACTTAAACGAGCCAGTCCACGACGACGGGGAGCTACCGACATTTTCAAATCGGATTTCTTCAATAATCTAGCTTAACATTCGCGGTTCGCTCATGTTAAGCAAATTGTTTCCCATAGGATTTCGCTTTCATCCATAGAAGGTCTAATAGCTTTTAGGATTCCTTTCGTACTGTTATCTGGCTAATAATTGGAGTTGATCCATTTATTAAAATATTTTTTCCAAATAAATATTTTTTACCTAATTCCTCTACTTGGTTATTACTCGCGATTGAATAGTCTTGGGAATTTTCATCGTAAAATCCAGTGGGTAACTGTTACATTTCCGACTTGGGTTGCGTCGTTCACTAGTATTTTTAGTCGCCATTGAGTCTTTAGTGGCTAATAAAGTAATTGATATCTAAAATCAAATAATGGTCAGAGACCGTAGTCACGACCAAAAATTGGAATCTGACAGTTATCACTAACGGGTATCCATAAAAAAATTACAAAATCTTGAATAAATTTTTAATTTTTTAATCACCGTTGGTTTACATGATATTAAAGGTTTGGTTTTCATGACTTTAGTGATTTATCATTAATGACTGTGGTATAAATTATTCAATAATTGGATGTTTTTGTTTAGTGTTCAAAAACCTCTATAAGAGAGGAAATTTTTGGGGCTTACTCTATCGAAAGACTTAGATTTAGAGTAACTAAGACCCGTAGCGCCACACTGGAGCGAGTCTATTGGACAGCATGATGACTATACTTTAGTTTTAATTAAAGACGCTTCAAATTTAAAAGCATATTACACGTTTAGAAAAGATATTTCAAGTTTCAGAAATTTATTACAAGTTGATATCTAGATTTTCTTAATTTTAAAAAGTAAAAACAAAATTCTTTCTCTCAATTTCTCTAAATAAATTTCTTACCTTTGAAATGTATTTATTTTAGGTTAACTTGAATTATATCCTACATGGCGTCTAATATTCGTTGGAAACTATAGGATATTCTTCAGAAATGTACGTAGACGCTATTGATATACACTAAGTATTGCGAGCTTTTCTATCTGAAAAGTGTCTCCGAAAATCTCAACATTTTTGCATTTTTCTTCGAACAAAGAACCATTTATAAAAGACGGGAAAATGATTACCGAATCGTTTCCACCGTCTAAACCTAGGAACTCTGTGACTAAATCCAAAAACAAACCGCCAAAAAACATCATGACCCCGGAAGAAACGCAAAGCCACGACGTCTTTAAGAGACCGTAGCTAACAATTGGCGAAAATTGCTTAAAAGCATTAAAGTGAAAAGTAGCAAATTCATTGTGATTTCGAAATTGTTCCCAGATTTACAATACAGGAAAAGTTTGCCAAGTTTTGCCCATTCTTACGCAAGTTCCTTTATTTGAAAGACCACCCCAAATCTACGATAAACTTGCAAAATTACGAGCAATTTGCTACCAAAGTAAAGGCGTCTCTTGACAATCCAAATAGCGTTTTAAACGATTTCACTGGATTTAGCTCTACCACAACCGGCAAAATCGTAAATCTCCTATTGAGAGACTATTTTAAAATGGAGCTTATAAAAATTGACGAAACATAATAGAAAAAAAATCTAAACCTAGTTTGCATGAACTTAATTTATAAACTAGGAACAAACATGAACGTTATCGTTGAAATGTGTAAGAATTGTCGACTGAATGGGAATAGAATCCAATAGCGGTAACCCTAACGCTTCCAAAGAAATTCCCGATGAAACGGACTCCGCTTATAATATAACCCCAAAAAATTATCGAATTCATAAAACAACATTTCACTCTCTATGAAATTAAAAAAACCTACCCAAAATCACTGGTAATGGATACGAATCGTTGAGATTAATTCTTCTTCGGTTCTTCGCGGGAAATATCAGAGATTATATGGTAAAAACTGTATTTGACGAAGACGAAGTAATAACCTGGGGCTTTTTCGTCGAGAACGTATATTCCCCTAGTTCTTACGTGGATTCTAATATCACCGAGTTGAAGTCATCAAAGTTTCTCGTTAGACCGACCGCCAAAATTTTAATTTCCGAAGCAAATAGCAAGGTGATGACGGGATCCAAAAAGGTAGGAGGGAGTAAACCAAAAATATAGAGAAGAAAAAGGCAAACGGAAGAGTTAGAAGAAAGAAAAGCGAAATCTAGGGAATTTATATCAAGCACCAGTGAAAGTGATTAAATCGCGATAAAATAAACTTAAAAATTCGACCTTTTTTGAAAAAGAATTACTATTAACGATAAATTATTGAATATAACATTTCAATTTGTTTACATTTTTTGAAATTGGGTTTTTGCCGCTGAAGTTTTATATTTGAATGATTACTTTAAATAAAATTGAAACACAAAATGGTGAATTCTAAATTTAGAGACTAATTAAAGCGAGTGTCGGTGCGATCCTTGCCCCTTGAGTTTGCTTCACCGCACGACGCTTAAAAACTAACTGAATGTGCTGCCATCTATATTTTTCAAGTTTGCAGTAACGATTTTGTTCAAGCAGTCCTGGAAATAAGCTACTTTTTATCCCCACGTTCTCAGCCCCCTCCTGAGCAGAGGAATGTTTGATTTTGTCGCTACTAGGGGTTGATTTTTAAACCAATGGCGGGATATTATGGTACTTTATAGTTATGTAAAATAGCTTTCAATTAAGAAAAAACTGACATTGTATTCAATTATAAAAGCTTTTTATTACTTTCAATATACTCGGAAATACAAAGTAGTGCAATTGAAAGCGTACAGTAGAGTAAAATCGCCTCTTTATGAGTGCCTGGTCAATGAATTACACAGGGACCAGGCATGATAGTGAAGAATGAAAAATAAGTGGACAAAGTAATATTTTGATATCAGATTTAAAATTGTGAAACGTTTGCTTCTGATTTCAATTACCGCCCAAACGGCTAGATGATGATGGCTAACTGCCTACCTATTCAGGTAAAATATTTTTGGTATTTCTGTTGAGTGGTCATATGTAATACTTTCTGTGAAGTACATAATATCCGTCAGAAGTCCTAGAGGCAATTTTCATAAAAAGGCTGGAAACTTTGTGCGATCAGCTAGATTGCACGGGCAAGTGTAAATCGCTAGCGAATAAATTGCAGCCCTGAAATAAAGTAATGATAGCTCTCCGGAGATATAAGCTGATGGATTAGTCATTATTCAAGATGCTGTTTCTTCTAAACCATAATTTCCATTCATGCCCTTACACCATTATATAAGACATGGCACACCCAAATGCATTAGTATTATATGAAATTATACCAAACTGGATTAGTTACCCTTCTTGAAAACAAAGCGAATAACGACGATTGTATTCTAGCCATTTCGTCATGGAAGATATACTTTCCGTAATCTTTTCTAAAAAACTGTGTAGGAAAATAAAAAGGACACAGGTTTGTAGAGGACCGTATTTAATTTTTAATAAAGGGCACTAAAAACTAAGGGCTAAATTTGTAGCACATAATAAGTTAAAAAGCATTAAATTTGTAGCATATAATAAGTTAAAAAGCATGTTACACCAAATATTTGTATATTAATAAGTTATGTTATGAAACCAACAACCGGGGGCGAAAAAAAACCTCAACGGAGACTTTTACAAGAGAATTATCGACCATGATATATTATTTGATGAAATTAGACATTAGGAGGTATTAAATAAGAATACTTGAGTTATGATGGCAAATTCGGTTTAAACATTTAGGGTAACCCAAAGACAATGGGAAAAGGCTTCGTTATATAAGGAAAAAACCCCCAGCAGTTGGTGGAAAAACTAAATACGGTAGAGATATATTTAAAAAAAAATAAATATATATATATATATATATATATATATATATATATATATATATATATATATATATATATATATATATATATATATATAAATATATATATATATATAAATATATATATATATAAATATATATAAATATATATATATATATATAAATATATATAAATATATATATATATATATATAAATATATATAAATATATATATATATAAATATATATAAATATATATATATATAAATATATATAAATATATATATATATAAATATATATAAATATATATATATATAAATATATATAAATATATATATATATAAATATATATAAATATATATATATAAATATATATAAATATATATAATAAATATATATAAATATATATATATAAATATATATAAATATATATATATATAAATATATATAAATATATATATATATAAATATATATAAATATATATATATATAAATATATATAAATATATATATATATATAAATATATATAAATATATATATATATAAATATATATATATATATAAATATATATAAATATATATATATATATAAATATATATATATATAAATATATATATATAAATATATATATATATAAA